>WNWK01028535.1:0-25277 GCA_009830355.1 Cherax destructor | reverse complement strand
TATAGCAGTGTTAATGAGTGCTGAGTGTGTGTAAGTGATAAAGAGTGCTGAGTGTGTATAACAGTGTTAATGAGTGCTGAGTGTGTATAACAGTGTTAATGAATGCTGAGTGTGTATAACAGTGTTAATGAATGCCGAATGTGTACAACAGTGTTAATGAATGCTGTGTGTGTATAACAGTGTTAATGTATGCTGAGTGTGTATAACAGTGTTAATGAATGTTGAGTGTGTATAACAGTGTTAATGAGTGCTGAGTGTGTATAACAGTGTTAATGTATGCTGAGTGTGTATAACAGTGTTAATGTATGCTGAGTGTGTATAACAGTGTTAATGTATGCTGAGTGTGTATAACAGTGTTAATGTATGCTGAGTGTGTATACCAGTGTTAATGAATGTTGAGTGTGTATAACAGTGTTAATGTATGCTGAGTGTGTATAACAGTGTTAATGTATGCTGAGTGTGTATAACAGTGTTAATGAGTGCTGAGTGTGTATAACAGTGTTAATGAGTGCTGAGTGTGTATAACAGTGTTAATGAGTGCTGAGTGTGTATAACAGTGTTAATGTATGCTGAGTGTGTATAACAGTGTTAATGAGTGCTGAGTGTGTATAACAGTGTTAATGAGTGCTGAGTGTGTATAACAGTGTTAATGAGTGCTGAGTGTGTACAACAGTGTTAATGAATGCTGAGTGTGTATAATGAGGAGAATTAAATCAGATGAGGATCAGGCAGGACTTCAAAGAGATCTGGGCATGCTGGACACCTGGTCCAGCAACTGGCTTCTCGAATTTAACCCCGCCAAATGCAAAGTCATGAAGATCGGGGAAGGGCAAAGAAGACCGCAGACAGAGTACAGGAGAAAGACCTTGGGGTGAGTATGACACAAAGCACGTCTCCGGAAGCACACATCAACCAGATAACTGCGGCATCATATGGGCGACTGGCAAACCTAACATTAGCGTTCCGATACCTTAATAAGGAATCGTTCAAGACACTGTACACCGTGTACGTCAGGCCCATACTAGAGTATGCAGCACCAGTTTGGAACCCATACCTGGTCAAGCACGTCAAGAAATTAGAGAAAGTGCAAAGGTTTGCGACAAGGTTAGTTCCAGAACTAAGGGGATTGTCCTACGAAGAAAGGTTAAGGGAAATCTGCCTGACAACACTGGAGGACAGGAGGGTTAGAGGAGACATGATAACGACATACAAAATTCTGCGGGGAATTGACAAGGTATCTACAATGTCGATTCTGACAGGATGTTCCAGAGAGGGGACATAGAAACAAGGGGGCACAATTGGAAGCTGAAGACTCAGATGAGTCAAAGGGATGTTAGGAAGTATTTCTTCAGCCATAGAGTAGTCAGGAAGTGGAATAGTCTAGCAAGTGATGTAGTGGAGGCAGGAACCATACATAGCTTTAAAACGAGGAATGATAGAGCTCATGGAGCAGGGAGAGAAAAGACCCAGTACCGGACAGTGAAGAGGTGGGGCCAGGAGCTGAGTCTCGACCCCTGCAACTACAATTAGGTGCGTACATACACACACACACACTACACACACACATACACACACTGCACACACAAACACACGCACTACACACACTACACTTTTCCAGAGAGGGGACACAGAAACAAGGGGTCACAATTATAAGTTAACGACTTCTATGAGTCAAAGGGATGTTAGGATGTATTTTTTCAGTCATAGAGTTGTCAGGAAGTGGAATAGCCTAGAAAGTGACGTAGTGGAGGCAGGAACCATACATAGTTTTAAGACGAGGTTTGGTAAAGCTCATGGAGCAGGGAGAGAGAGGACCTAGTAGCAATCAGTGAAGAGGCGGGGCCAGGAGCTAAGTATCGACCTCTGCAACCACAAATAGGTGAGTACACACACACACACTACACACACACACACATACACACACAGAAACACACACACACACACGCCCCGATGGCATGGTGGCTAGCGCTCTTGCTTCACGCACGGAGGGCCCGGGTTCAATTCCCGGCGGGGCCGAAACATTTCGAAGTGTTTCATTACACACACACATACATACAACAGGCCTAGTGTCTAATCGACATGTGCCTAGGACAAAATGGTAACTAACACACGTCTCTGTTCGCAGATGATGTGAAATTAATGAGGAGAATCAAATCGGAAGAGGACCAAGCAGGACTTCAAACAGACCTGGACAAGCTTGACATCTGGTCTAGCAACTGGCTTCTCGAATTCAATCCCACCAAATGCAAAGTCATGAAGATCGGAGAAGGGCAAAGAAGACCGCTGAAAGAGTACAGGCTAGGCGGACAAAGGCTACAAACCTCGGCAAAGGAGAAAGACCTTGGGGTGAGTATAACGCCAAACACGTCTCCGGAGGCACACATCAACCAGATAACTGCGGCAGCATATGGGCGACTGGCAAACCTAAGATTAGCGTTTCGTTACCTTAACAAGGAATCGTTCAAGACACTGTACACCGTGTACGTCAGGCCCATACTAGAATATGCAGCACCAGTCTGGAACCCACACCTGGTCAAGCACGTAAAGAAACTAGAGAAAGTGCAAAGGTTTGCGACAAGGTTAATTCCACAACTCAGGGGTCTGTCCTATGAAGAAAGGTTGAGGGAAATAGGACTAACAACACTGGAGGAAAGAAGGGTCAGAGGAGACATGATAACGACATCCAAAATACTGCGGGGAATCGACAAGGTAGACAGTGACAGGATGTTCCAGAGAGGGAACACAGAAACAAGGGGACACAACTGGAAGCTGAAGACTCAGATGAGTCAAAGGGATGTTAGGAAGCATTTCTTCAGCCACAGAGTAGTTAGGAAGTGGAATAGTCTAGAGAAAGATATAGTGGAGGCAGGAACCATACATAGTTTTAAGACAAGGTATGATAAAGCTCATGGAGCAGGGAGAGCAGAGACCCAGTAGCGGACAGCGAAGAGGCGGGGCCAGGAGCTGAGTCTCGACCCCTGCAACCACAATTAGGTGAGTACAATTAGGTGAGTACACACACACACACACACACACACACACACACACGCACACAATTGGAAGTTGAAGACTCAGATGAGTCACAGGGATGTTAGGAAGTATTTTTTCAGTCACATAGTTGTCAGGAAGTGGAATAGTCTGGCAAGTGATGTAGGGGAGGCAGGATCCATGCATAGCTTTAAGAAGAGGTATGATTAAGCTCATGGAGCAGGGAGAGTGACCTAGTAGTGACCAGTGAAGAGGCGGGGCCAGGAGCTCTGGGTCGACCCCTGCAACCACAATTAGGTGAGTACAAGTGGGCACGTAAACTGCAACACATATAATACTCTCGTCCAAGTCTAACATGTATGTAAATATAAATTCCTAAGCACACGTACTGTGTTTAATATTCTGAGTCTTATATCACTCACACTTGTGAACACATCTTATTGTTCTTATGTTCTATCTTATTGTTCTTATGTCCTATCTTATTGTTCTTATGTCCTATCTTATTGTTCTTATGTCCTATCTTATTGTTCTTATGTTCTATATTATTGTTCTTATGTTCTATCTTATTGTTCGTATGTTCTATCTTATTGTTCTTATGTCCTATCTTATTGTTCTTATGTTCTATCTTATTGTTCTTATGTCTTATTGTTCTTATGTCCTATCTTATTCTTCTTTTGTCCTATCTTATTGTTCTTATGTTCTATCTTATTGTTCTTATGTTCTATCTTATTGTTCTTATGTCCTGTCTTATTGTTCTTATGTCCTGTCTTATTGTTCTTTTGTCCTATCTTATTGTTCTTATGTCCTATCTTATTGTTCTTATGTCCTATCTTATTGTTCTTATGTTCTATCTTATTGTTCTTATGTCTTATTGTTCTTATGTCCTATCTTATTGTTCTTTTGTCCTATCTTATTGTTCTTATGTTCTATCTTATTGTTCTTATGTTCTATCTTATTGTTCTTATGTCCTATCTTATTGTTCTTATGTCCTATCTTATTGTTCTTATGTCCTATCTTATTGTTCTTATGTCCTATCTTATTGTTTATATGTCCTATCTTATTGTTCATATGTTCTATCTTACTTATTGTTCTAATAATTTACTTATGAGTTACACTACTGCTCCTCTATATTAATGTATTGTTAGTATGAGTTACTCTACGTGTGTTATTGCACTGTTTTACTATACTGTTTGTGTTACTCTGCTGTTTTGCTATACTGTTTGTGTTACTCTGCTGTTTTGCTATACTGTTTGTGTTACTCTGCTGTTTTGCTATACTGTTTGTGTTACTCTGCTGTTTTTACATGTTTTTTTATGCTACTACACTTATTGTAAATTACTGTTCTTCCGTGTTGCTTTAATTGTTTGTGTGTATTTACCGTTGTTGCATGTTGACAAGTTTGCTGTGCTTGCTGTACCAAGCACAGCAAACTTTCCCACTGTGCCTTCCACAACAGTGTCTCCAACATTGACATTCATGTCACCCCATGACTGAGGTTCCCAACACATTCACTCAACATCTCCCAGGATCTATTTTTCTCATCTACACTTACCTCCCCTATACAGTTATAATATTTATAACGTTATCTGCACTGCACAACAAAAAATAGTGACCCTATGAAAATTAAGTCGTCCATCATAGTCTCGTCCTGTTGACAAAAAAGATTTTGGCAGCCACTGCCACAACCTGACTATTTCGTTTCATTGTTACTATCTCCTCTACTACTGTTTTATGCAGTGATATCTTCTTTTACTATACATAATAAGTCATGTCCTTCGCAACAAAGTATTTATTTTGTTTTAGTTATTCTTGTCTGTTTACAAGAAAAAAGATGTAATGAAAACAAGATATAATTATACAGCGAAATTTCTGTTTAATGTATCAGTAGTTACGACAGTTTTAATGTTTTCCTTAATAAAGCTGAGGTCACTGTCAGTTTAGTAGCGACGGTAGTTTTAGAGGTCTTCCAACAGCAGTGATGTCACTGTGGGTTCAGTGGTCTTCCAACAACAGTGAAGTCACTGTGGGTTCAGTGGTCTTCCAACAGCAGTGAAGTCACTGTGGATTCAGTGGTCTTCCAACAACAGTGAAGTCACTGTGGGTTCAGTGGTCTTCCAACAACAGTGAAGTCACTGTGGGTTCAGTGGTCTTCCAACAGCAGTGAAGTCACTGTGGGTTCAGTGGTCTTCAAACAACAGTGAAGTCACTGTGAGTTCAGTGGTCTTCCAACAGCAGTGAAGTCACTGTGGGTTCAGTGGTCTTCCAACAACAGTGAAGTCATTGTGGGTTCAGTGGTCTTCCAACAACAGTGAAGTCACTGTGGGTTCAGTGGTCTTCCAACAGCAGTGAAGTCACTGTGGGTTCAGTGGTCTTCCAACGACAGTGAAGTCACTGTGGGTTCAGTGGTCTTCCAACAACAGTGAAGTCACTGTGGGTTCAGTGGTCTTCCAATAGCAGTGAAGTCACTGTGGGTTCAGTGGTCTTCCAACAGCAGTGAAGTCACTGTGGGTTCAGTGGTCTTCCAACAGCAGTGACGTCACTGTGGGTTCAGTGGTCTTCCAACAGCAGTGAAGTCACTGTGGGTTCAGTGGTCTTCCAACAACAGTGAAGTCACTGTGGGTTCAGTGGTCTTCCAACAGCAGTGAAGTCACTGTGGGTTCAGTGGTCTTCCAACAGCAGTGAAGTCACTGTGGGTTCAGTGGTCTTCCAACAGCAGTGAAGTCACTGTGGATTCAGTGGTCTTCCAACAGCAGTGACGTCACTGTGGGTTCAGTGGTCTTCCAACAGCAGTGAAGTCACTGTGGATTCAGTGGTCTTCCAACAACAGTGAAGTCACTGTGGGTTCAGTGGTCTTCCAACAGCAGTGAAGTCACTGTGGGTTCAGTGGTCTTCCAACAGCAGTGAAGTCACTGTGGGTTCAGTGGTCTTCCAACAGCAGTGAATTCACTGTGGATTCAGTGGTCTTCCAACAGCAGTGAAGTCACTGTGGGTTCAGTGGTCTTCCAACAGCAGTGAAGTTACTGTGGATTCAGTGGTCTTCCAACAGCAGTGAAGTCACTGTGGATTCAGTGGTCTTCCAACAGCAGTGAAGTCACTGTGGATTCAGTGGTCTTCCAACAGCAGTGAAGTCACTGTGGATTCAGTGGTCTTCCAACAGCAGTGAAGTCACTGTGGATTCAGTGGGTATAGAAGTTTCAAAGGTATTCTTCCAATATTAAGGATTACTTTCCAGCTGGGTTAGAGTCACTATGGTTATATTATCTTCAATAGTATGCATAATAGTGTTCCCTATCAAAATATACATCTTTCTTTCAACAAATCGGTCGTTTCCCACCGAGGCGGGGTGGCCCAAAGAGAAAAACAAAAGTTTATCTTTTTAACTTTAGTAATGTATACAGGAGAAGGGGTTACTAGCCCCTTGCTCCCGGCATTTTAGTCGAGTCTTACGACACGCATGGTTTACGGAGAAATAATTCTGTTCCACTTTCCCATGGAAAGAACAAGAACTAGTAAGAAAATAGAAGAAAACCCAGATTGGTTCTTGTACATGAATGTGTAGTGTGACCTAAGTGTAAGTAGAAGTAACAAGACGTACCTGAAATCTTGCATGTTTATGAGACAGAAAAAAGACACCAGCAATCCAACCATCATGTAAAACAATTACAGGTTTTCTTTTTACACTCCCTTGGCAGGACGGTAGTACCTCCCTGGGTGGTTGCTGTCTACCAACCTACTACCATAGGACGGTAGTACCTCCCTGGGTGGTTGCTGTCTACCAACCTACTACCATAGGACGGTAGTACCTCCCTGGGTGGTTGCTGTCTACCAACCTACTACCTAGGTTTGTAATGTTGTAAAATATACGTGTTTACAGTAATCAAAAAACCTTCAAAGTAAGATGTAAAGTTGTTCATAAAACTAAGACGAAACTCTTGTGAATACTCGTTAGGAAGATAGTGAATAATCAATAAATAACTTAATAAGATTTTCTCGCTTAATAATTCTTCTACAGTTTCTTTTCTTTCACCATTTCTTTGTTAATATAAATAACAATGACCATCACAAACATTAAACAAAAACTCTTTGGGAATAAAATAGTCTCGCAATTCGAGAGACCTGATCTTGAGACAAAAGGACTTTAGCAGACAACACGTCTTATTGTTAAGGTCTCTGATAAAGGTCCATTATGGGAGTTATGTTCAGCAGAGATCTGAAGCCAAGACAACGGTGCCTAATAGTGTGCAAATTTTTTTATCAGATTACTTGAATTTATAGTAAAAAGTTTAAGGAACTCTATACATCACCAGTAAGATCTCACATAGACTATGATACATTAGACACATGTACAACACTTCAGGATCCTTACTGTGAAAACATTTCGCCACACAGCGGCTTCATCAGTCCAATACAAAGAAGAATGGTGAAGATCAGAAGGAGTTTGAGGTAATCAGTCCCTCAGCCTGGAGTCCATGTAATAAATCCAACAATCTTGAAAAATTAAGAATATGCGAGAAGAAGGGTCTTATATACTACTATATGTCTGCAGTATATAAGTCCCTTCCATCAGACTGATGGACTGATTACATTGACTCCAGTCTGAGGGACTGATTACCTCAAACTCCTTCTGATCTTCACCATTCTTATATGTAATGGACTGATGAAGCCACTGTGTGGTTGAACGTTTCCACAGTAAAGATACCCAAGTGTTGCACATGTTGGTTCTGGGAACCATTTATCAACACTCACTTAGATTAACCAGCTCAGTCTTGGTCGCCATACTAGACAATGGATATAAATACACTGGAGGACATTCACAGAATGATGACAAAATTAATACATAATATGAGGCAACTTTTATACGAGGAGAGAGTGAGAGCCTTGCGCTTCACTCTCTCCAGAGACGTAAAATAAGAGAAGATAACATTGAGGTATATACTTGGAAACATAAACAAAGGCAATATAAATAAAGTACCGAGGAAATTGAATCTAGAAAGAACTTGAAATAACGAATATAAATTGAATGAATTTAGATTTAGAAAGGACGTAGTAAAGTACAGGTTTTCAGAGTTGTGGAAGAAAGTAACATCTACCAAGTAGCGTCATAGAGGCTAAAATCTTCGGGAAATTTAAAAATAGGTCAGATCAATAAAGGAGTGTGAAAGGTTTGTTTGCGTTGGAAATAGGTTGGAGAAATAAAAAGGTGGGAATGGTTGGTTTTGAGATGGTCCTGCCTGGTATGGGCCAGTTGGCCTTCTGTAGTGTTCCTTCATTCTTATGTTCATATTAATCGAAAGAACTCTAAAGCATTAAGTTGTAGAAGAAATTATGGAAAAAATGAATGCATGAAATATTGCTATACAAACAGAGTATTTGAGGATGATGGTGAGGTTCAGGAGGAAGTTTGTCAGTGCAACAACTACTCTCAACTTTATTATGATAACCAGAAAATATAGCACAATAAATATAATTAATATAGACAATTACGAAATGATAATTAAATATTTATAATAAACAATATAAGCTAAAGAAAAAGAGTAAACACTAGGGTTTTAATAAGATTAATGAGATTAGTTAATTCTTATGTATTTTCATGTCCTGAATCCAAATATCACCTTGAAAATGCTTATTGGTTATAGTTTTAAAGATACGAGACATGTAATATTTGATTATTTTATTATAACGTACAATATGTGTCAGTATGTTTTAAACTCTAATCCGTACCTACTCTCTGACTTTCTGCTTGACGCTTTTAGTGGCCTGAAGAATCGTCTCATGTCAATGTCCAGCAATAGTCTGCAAGCATTCTTGTGCCCCATTTGCCCTGGTACCATTTTTCCATGGTTGAAATATATTGGTGAAACCTTTCACCATGTTCGTCACTAACTGCCTCACAGTTCACTGGATAAAAGACTAAATGAGAGTCCAAAAAGTGGATTTTATGTGACATGTTACATCCCATGTTCTTGTAAGCCTGGACGAGGTTTTCCACCAATTCTTCATAGTTGCCTTCCCTTCCTTTCTGTTTCCGAGACATCCCTTCGCCACTAACTTGAATGCTTCCCAACCATTGAAGACTCCCTCTTTTATTTTAGCGTCGCTCAGTGAGGGGAATTTTGATGTTAAATACTTAAATCCCTGACCGGATTTTTTTTTTTTTTTTTTATTAACACATCGGCCGATTCCCACCAAGGCAGGGTGGCCCGAAAAAGAAAAACTTTCATCATCATTCACTCCATCACTGTCTTGCCAGAAGGGTGCTTTACACTACAGTTATAAAACTGAATGCTTTTACAAAGTTTTTCTTGAGCCCCAGTTTTATGTGTAGTTTTTGGATGTTGAACATTTTTCATCCCAGGCTCCAATGATTGACGAGGTGGCCAGTCTCTCCTGATGTAGTGGGAACCTATTGATATGCCTCACAAGCATATCAATAGCTTGCTCAGTGAATAGTGTATTTATTATAAGTTTAAAAGTGTTTGGCTAAAAAAATCACCAACCTTTCACCTCAAAATATAAACTTGGAGAGCACAACCACCTTGTATGACTGCTGGAACAATAATGAAGGTCAGTGAGACTGTGAGTGTTGGTAAGAAACACACTGCCGCAAGCCTGTTGCAACCTGTTGTGACACGTAGGTCTATATTGAAAAGTAGACCTAACAAACAATTTTAACCATCATATTCATTATCAGTGACCTGAAATTAGTTGGAAATTGTTACTCTGGTCTCGGAAGCATTTTGGTCGTTGACCAGTGTTATGGTTGTTGACCAGTGTTATGGTCGTTGACCAGTGTTATGGTTGTTGACCAGTGTTATGGTCGTTGACCAGTGTTATGGTTGTTGACCAGTGTTATGGTTGTTGACCAGTGTTATGGTTGTTGACCAGTGTTATGGTTGTTGACCAGTGTTATGGTTGTTGACCAGTGTTATGGTCGTTGACCAGTGTTATGGTCGTTGACCAGTGTTATGGTTGTTGACCAGTGTTATGGTTGTTGACCAGTGTTATGGTTGTTGACCAGTGTTATGGTCGTTGACCAGTGTTATGGTCGTTGACCAGTGTTATGGTCGTTGACCAGTGTTATGGTTGTTGACCAGTGTTATTAGTAAAAATAATTATTTGAAATAAATTTAATAAAACCTCGAGTATAATAACCAAATGTATTTTTATTTATTTTATTATCAGCTACATTTATGTTTTTCAAATTATTATGCCTACCTACATATTGTATTCTGAATTTGATATTGTATAAGTTACTTACAAAAACTAAAATAAAACGGGATGTTTCTATATCTTTTTGTGTATAAACAGACAAGAATAACTAAAACATTATCATTGTGATGGATCTTAGCAAGTGTAACTTTACTGTCATTCTTTACTTACAATACTGTTCAAACACACCCGGACTCACTATTATATAGAATTATAAACTATTTTATAAGTAAACTAGACAGTATAACTAGACAGAACTGTGATTGATAGAGTAATGGGAAACACAAATTATATGTAATATATAATATACAGAGAAAGATTAAAAAGGGAAGGGAATGTATGGATGAACACAACTTAGCAAAAATTTAACATACAAAGTAGCGATTTGTTGCAAAAGACATTATTGTTGTTGTTGCTGGGGTTGCAAATATACAGTACAGCAACATGTAAGTGAATAAAACAGCAGTATAGGAGACATAAACAAAGAGGCGAATTTGTCAAGTTGCATAATCGTCTGTTGATATCTTGTTTGTTAATAGAACAAGACAACGATGACGGTCACTGTTATTCCCAGAGAGTTATTATTTCTTGCGTGTGTGTTGTTTATAGCAATATTTGTCTTAATTCATATAGTGGAGATAAGTGTGGATGAGAGAAGACTATGGATACTGAGAAGTATTCAGTGAATATTATGTGAATTCTGAGTCAACATAATTGTTTTCGGAGATATAAATGTCAATTTGGGAGACTCAGTTAAGGAAGGTGAGGCAGAAAAGTACAGCAACATAAATCAACAGTATATCAACACACAAGAATAATAACATGGAAGAGGAGTAAACAGCAAGAACAATACAGTACCTAATATAAAGAATACAGTAAACCACACAAGACAGTACAGTAACACGGTAATCCAACACTCAACAACAGTACGGAATCATACAAAAACAGTACAGTAATATGCTAAAACATTACAGTATAACATGCAGTTACACCAGAACAGTACAATAAAAAACAAAACCAGTTCAGTTATACTTAAAAACAGTATTTATGTACAGGGATCTGTACGTAACACACAAGTAACACAGAACAATACAATAACACAGAACAATACAGTAACACACAAGTAACACAAAACAATACAGTAACACACAAGTAACACAGAACAATACAGTAACATACAAGTAACACAGAACAATACAGTAACACACAAGTAACACAGAACAATACAGTAACATACAAGTAACACAGAACAATACAGAAACACTCAAGTACCGTACAACATCATACAATAACAATACAATACAGTAGAGGAACATACTAGAAAACAAAAGATCGGTGTTAGAGACATTAATAAGAAGACCTGCCAGCTAAGTTATAACACACGACGCTGAAATTCTTTTTGTCAAGACGTCGAATCTCTGAGTTTGAAGATTTTTTTTCATTTCTGGTTTTATTTCTGTGTGTGTGTGTGTGTGTACTCACCTAGTTGTGGTTGCAGGGGTCGAGTCAAAGCTCCTGGCCCCGCCTCTTCACTGGCCGCTACTGGGTCACTCTCCCTGCGCCATAAGCTTTATCATACCTCTGCTTAAAGCTATGTATAGAGCCTGCCTCCACTACATCGCTTCCTAAACTATTCCACTTCCCGACAACTCTGTGACTGAAGAAATACTTCCTAACATCTCTGTGATTCATCTGAGTCTTCAACTTCCATCTGTGTCCCCTTGTTGTTGTGTCCCATCTCTGGAACATTCTGTCTCTGTCCACTTTGTCAATTCCTCTCAGTATCTTATATGTTGTTATCATGTCTCCCCTATCTCTCCTGTCCTCCAGTGTCGTCAGGTCCATTTCCTTAACCTCCCTCGTAGGACATACCCCTTAGCTCCGGGACTAGTCTTGTTGCAAACCTTTGCACTTTCTCGAGCTTCTTCACATGCTTGGCTAGGTGTGGGTTCCAAACTGGTGCTGCATACTCCAATATGGGCCTAACGTACACAGTGTACAGGGTCCTGAACGATTCTTTATTAAGATGTCGGAATGCTGTTCTTAGGTTTGCTAGGCGCCCATATGCTGCAGCAGTTATTTGGTTGATGTGCGCCTCAGGAGATGTGTCTGGTGTTATACTCACCCCAAGATCTTTTCCTTGATTGAGGTTTGCAGTCTCTGGCCCCTAGGCTGTACTCCGTCTGCGGTCTTCTTGCCCTTCCCCAATCTTCATGACTTTGCACTTGGTGGGGTTGAACTCCAGGAGCCAGTTGCTGGACCAGGCTTGCAGGCTGTCCAGATCCCTTTGTAGTTCTGCCTGGTCCTCGTCCGATTGAATTCTTCTCATCAACTTCACATCATCTGCAAACAGGGACACTTCGGAGTCTATTCCTTCCGTCATGTCGTTCACAAATACCAGAAACAGCACTGGTCCCAGGACTGACCCCTGTGGAACCCCGCTGTCACCGGCGCCACTCTGACACCTCGCCACGTACCATGACTCGCTGCTGTCTCCCTGACAGGTATTCCCTGATCCAATGTAGTGCCTTCCCTGTTACCCCTGCCTGGTCCTCCAGCTTCTGCACTAATCTCTTTTGTGGAACTGTGTCAAACGCCTTCTTACAATCCAAGAATATGCAATCTACCCACCCCTCTCTCTCTTGCCTTATCGCTGTCACCCTGTCGTAGAACTCCAGTAGGTTTGTGACACAGGATTTCCCGTCCCTGAAACCGTGTTGGCGTCGTTGATAAGCTCATTCCTTTCTAGGTGCTCAACCACCCTTCTCCTGACTATCTTCTCCATGACCTTGCATACAATACATGTCAGTGACACTGGTCTGTAGTTTAGTGCTACGTTCCTGTCTCCTTTTAAAAATTGGAACTACATTTGCTGTCTTCCAAACCTCAGGTAGTTGCCCTGTTTCGATAGATGTGTTGAAGATCGTTGTTAGGGTACACATAGCTCCTCTGCTCCCTCTCTCAGGACCCATGGAGAGATGTTATCTGGCCCCATCGCCTTTGAAGTATCTAGCTCGCTTAGTAGCCTCTTCACTTCCTCCTCATTTGTGTGTATTGTGTCCAGCACTTGATGGTGTATCCTACCTCTCCTCCTTTCTGGAGGCCCTTCTATCTCCTCTGTGAACACCTCTTTGAATCTCATGTTGAGCTCCTCACACACTTCCCGGTCATTTCTGTGACCTCCCCTCCTACCTTCCTCAGCCTGATCACCTGGTCCTTGACTGTTGTTCTCCTCCTGATGTGGCTGTACAGCAGCTTTGGGTCGATTTGGCTTTCGCTGCTATGTCATTCTCGTACTGTCTTTGGGCCTCCCTTCTGATCTGTGCATATTCATTTCTGGCTCTACGACTGCTCTCCTTATTCTCCGGGGTTCTTGCCTTCTGTACCTCTTCCATTCCCTTGCACACTTGGTTTTGGTTTCCCCTGCACCTTTGGGTGAACCAGGGGCTCATCCTGTCTTTTTCGCTTCTCCTGTTACCCTTGGGTATAAACCCTCCTCAGCTTCCTTGCAAATTGTTGTCATATATTCCATCATCTCGTCTACTGACTTCCCTGCCATCTCTCTGTCCCACTGAACTCTGTGCAGGAAGTTCCTCATGCCCACATAGTCACCTTTCTTGTAGTTTGGCTTCATTTGTGCAGCCCTTCCTGCTTCCCCTCCACTTGTAACTCTACTATGTATTCTGAAACTTAGAACCATATGATCACTGGCCCCAAGGGGGCTTTCATGTGTGATGTCCTCAATATCTGCACTACTCAGGGTGAATACTAGGTCCAGTCTCGCTGGTTCGTCTTTTCCCCTCTCTCTGGTAGTGTCCCTTACGTGTTGGTACATGAGATTTTCCAGTACCACCTCCAGCATCTTAGCCCTCCACGTTTTTTTGGCCCCCATGTGGCTCCAAGTTCTCCCAATCAATTTCTATGGTTGAAGTCACCCATGATCAGTAGCTCACTGCCTCGCGCGAGCCCTTCTGGCCACTTCTGCCAGAGTGTCAATCATCGCTCTGTTACTCTCATCATACTCTTGCCTTGGCCTCCTGCTGTTCTGTGGTGGGTTATACATCACTGCAATTACCACCTTGGGACCTCCAGACTGTAGCATCCCTACTATGTAATCCCCAGCTTCTCCTCCGTCTCCTCTCTCCATCTCGTCAAAATCCCATCGGTTTTTGATCAGCAGTGCCACTCCTCCACCCCTCTGTTCCTCTGTCTTTCCTCAGGATCTGGTATCCCATTGGAAAGATGGCATCTGTTATCATACCTGTGAGCTTGGTTTCTGTGAGAGCTATTATGTCCGGTGATGCCTCTTGACTCTTTCGTGCCACTCCTCCCACTTATTTGTTATTCCATCAGCATTGGTGTACCATACCTTCAGTTTCCTCTCTACTACTGTGTTTTGGGGGTCTGTGAGGGTGGGGACCTGGTGGTGTACTGTGGGATTCTATAGTGGAGTGTTGGGTGGGGGCTGAGATTGTTGGTTGTAGTTTGTGTTGGGATAGTGTGCTTGGTTGTTGGGTGTTTGGGATGGTTCTGTGTGTGCTTGTTCTTGTTGTTCCGCCCTGCTCTGGTTGTCCTCTACTGATTCTGTCCTTGTCCCTCCTCCTCGCTCCTTTCGCCTTTGTGTCCTCTCCCTCAGCTGCTGTCGTTCTGTTTTTGTTCTGTCCCGGTCTAGGAACACACTCCTGTATTCTTCCGTTTCCTTCAATCGTGGTTTCTCTTGGAGGATTCTGTCTCTCTCTGTTTCTGTCCTGAGAATCAGCTTGAGCGGTCGTTTTCTCCCTTCGAGTACCCCTATTCTCTGAAAATTTACAATCTCGGACATGTCTTCTTCACCTATTTCTTTGAGTATGCTCAATCTCCTTTCTTTCTGCCTGCCGTCTTTCAGTGTGTGTCCTTCCCTCACTCTCCTTCAGCCCATGAATAAACACTGCCTTTGCCCCTCCTCCTCCCATTGCCTTTCCCTCTGCAGCTCAGGCTCCTGTTTCTCCCTTCTTTTCCTGTTGCTCTTGGTGGCATGATCGTTCCTCTGCATTTGCCCTATTCCCTCTCCACCTGCTCTCAGCTGCTCACCCTCTTCGCCCTTGGCCCTGCTTGGTAGGCAGATACGGCCATAGCGTAAGTTACATCTTCCTTCCCGATGGGCCCCTTTGATGCTGTGTCTTTACTGGTCAATACCCCTGTAACCTGCTTCAGCCTGTTTACCTCATTTTCTAGGCCCCTTATCCTGGCTACTGCATCTTCAGCTTGTGCCTCCCAGTTCTTCTTCTCCTCCTCCAACCTCTTTCCAGTTTCACAGAAAGCTCTCTCTCCATCTTTGCAGAAAGCTCCAGTTTCTCTCCCACTTTTGTTCCATCCTTTTGCACTGCTCTTTCATCCATTCTTCCTTACCAGAGCCGTTCTCCCTGGACCCTGGGTCCGCAGAGTCCCTACCACCATTTTTTTTTTTTTTTTTTTTTTTGGGGGAGTGCAAGAGGAAGGGGAGAGGTAGATACAGAGAGAGAGGGGGATTAGGGACTAGAGAGAGAAGGGAGACAGGTAGAGATGGGGAGAGAGAGGATTTGGGTACTAGAGGGAGAAGGGGGGAGGGAATGGTGGAGAAGGAGAGATATGCAGAGGTGGGGAGAGAGAGAGAGAGGATTTGGGGACTAGGAGAGGGGGAGGGAAGGGTAGAGAAAGTGAGATAAGAAGAGAGGGAGAGAGGGGGGGAGGGAGATGGGGAGAGAGGGAGGGGTAGAGGGAGAGAGATGGGAGAGAGAGAGAGAGATGATTTGGGGACTAGAGGGAGAAGGGTGGAGGAGAGATATGCAGAGGTGGGGAGAGAGAGAGAGAGAGGATTCGGGGACCAGGAGAAGGGGGGAGGGAAGGGTAGAGAAAGAGAGCTAAGAGAGGGAGAGATGGGGAGGGAGGGAGAGCTGGGGAGGGAGGGAGAGCTGGGGAGAGAGATGGATGGGGAGAGGGAGAGAGATGGGGAGACAGATGAGAGAGGGAGAGCTGGGGAGAGGGAGAGAGAGAGATGGGGAGAGAGATGGGGCAAGAGAGAGAGATAGGGAGAGAGAGAGAGGTGGGAAGAGAGAGATGGGGATATAGTGTGTGAGATAGTGAGTGTGTGTGAGAGGGAGAGATTGAATGTGAGAGTGTGTGAGTGTGAGAGTGTAAGAGAGGGGGAGAGAGTCAGGGGGCAAGGGAGTGTGTGAGGTAGAGTGAGAGGTAGAGGAGAGTGTAGGGAAGTGGGTGGGTGGAAGAGCGGAAAGGTCTGGGAAGGGAGAGGGGGATGAGTGAGGGAGGTGATAGAGGCAGGGGAATGGTGGTAGGGGCTGTCTACCCACGTTAGTCGTTATGTATCCTTACTGTCCTTATGTACCACGTATGTACTGCCAATGTACCCAATCCCTTGGTTTCCTTGTCACTGTCTATGTGAGCTTAGAATTACTATCAGTTGAATTATTATTGTATGTATGGATTATTATTGTATGTATGTGTGTGTGTATATGGTTTAAGAGGGAGGGAGAGAGGATGTGTCATATCAGCTTTCAGAAGGTGTGAAACCCTTGTGCTGTGTTTGTATGCCCACGCATCTATGTTTGTGTCCCAGAAAATACTCCTCACTTCTATTTACTAATACTTATATTTATATTTACTTATATTTACTAATACTAGTAAATCTAAAAGTTATGATACTCTACTCAGCTCTACAGTGCCTAAACCCGTGTGTGTGTGTGTGTGTGTATGTGTGTGTGTGTGTTTGATGTCCCTCACTAGTTTCCCACACATTCATCAATCCTATCTCCACCTTATCAATGTTGTTTTTACTCTAGTTCAGGTAATAGCTGGCAGGAGTGAGTGACCCTTAGCTACCAGTGTCAGAGACCAGTACTTCCGACACAACATGCAACCAAAACTAGGCGAGTGTACTTTGCGGCTGGCAGTGGTGGTGGACAAGTTCTGCTTCTGCCTCCTTGTTGTCGTACTTGCATTGACCTCTAAGACTTTCTTCGAAATCCTTCACCCATGATAAAGTATATCCATTTATACTCATACACCACACGTTCCTCAAGTATTTTCACTTTTGTAAATTACTCTTCATTTTTGGTACGTTACACTTATTTATAATGATACCCAACCTATGACGTCACCACTTCCTGGAGGAGGCCTACTGCCTGCCACCTTCCCTGGTTATATATTTTTGTTTTTGTTTTTTCTTTTCTTCGTTTTCTTGTTAACTTGGTCACTCGCTGTATACTACCCCACATGTTGCTTGTTAACCAACCTCTTTAACTCTTGACCTTTTAACTTTCGTCACTCGCTTTATACTTCGTATATATATTTGTACCCGTGTGGCAACAGTGCCTGCTAGGCCTCAAACGATTTGGCACTTTCAAATTTTCTTTTGTAATTTCAGGCTTTCTCGCATTTTTTTAGTTAATATCTTTGGTTATCACTTGTAGGGTTGTTCACTGACCCTGTCACTACCACTGGCTTTTTAGCAGCTAATGTACCACCTAAAAACACTAAGATTCACGGAGCCTTGTGTCCCACTACACTCTAACGCGCCTCTGTGTGTGTGTGTGTGTGTGTGTGTACTCACCTAATTGTGGTTGCAGGGGTCGATTCACAGTTCCTGGGCCCGCCTCTTCACTGGCCACTACTGGATCCTCTCCCTCCTTGCTCCATGAGCTGTATCATACCTCATCTTAAAACTATGCATGGATCATGCCTCCACTACATCCCTTTCCAGACCATTCCACTTCCTGATAACTCTGTGACTGAAGACATACTTCCTAACATCCCTTTGACTCATCTGAGTCTTTAACTTCCAATTGTGACCACTTCTTGGTGTGTCCCATCTCTGGAACATCCTATCTTTGTCCACCTTGTCAATTCCACGCAGTATTTTGTATGTCGTTATCATGTTTCCCCTAACCCTCCTGTGTGTGTGTGTGTGTGTGTGTGTGTGTGTGTGTGTGTGTGTGTGTGTGTGTATGTGTATGTGTGTGTGATAATATTTTCTATTAATATGTATAGAGGAGATCAGATAAATAAAGACGTGAAAAGTAAAAAGTGAGAAAGACTTTAATTGCTAAATATTTTTTTTTCTGACAACTCTTTACCTTTCATCCAAAACAAGTGTCTGTCATCCAATACAAGTGTCTGTCATCAAGTACAAGTGTCACTGTAAGCTCAGTGAGAGTTCATAGGGTATAACCGTTTCTGCTCACGTGACCAGCCGTTGCAACCGTTAGCCCAATGTCAAAGGTCACCCATGTCAAAGGTCAATACTTTGAACGCTATGAGCCCTGCTCGGGGCAGTGCCAGTTACCATCGAGACACCGTGTAGGGATAGACCAGGCTTACGGCTCTGAGAATACCACCCTGTCTAATATACCAAGTTACCATCCCAAACTCGTCTGTTCATTACCCAATCTGCGAAAGAACCTCCACGCAACAAATGGTGGCAGCTCGTGGGCGTAGATTTTGAGTATTTTGAGCGGAATTGAGAGAAAGAAGAAGCCGGTGTGAGAGAGTACCGCCGTGGGCGTCAATATCAACCGTCGCCAGCGACTCACCTTCCCTCACCCGTGACGTCACCCATCCAAGACTCTTCTGAAGCAGTGTCTCCAGTCTTCTGGCTTCTAATTGCAAGTAAACCTCCGAAGAGTTGATCTGGGTTTTGCAATTAAGCCAAAAAGTAAGCCAGTTTATGGGATAGAGCCTAAGCCAGCCTACAGTCATCCAGTCTGTCTCTTGTCATCCATCCTGCATCTCACTACTGTGTGCAAGTAATAGCATTCAGGTCCACCAGTCCAGAGGGCTTAAGCCAGCTTCTTCAGGAAAGCCAGACATACAAGTAAGCCAGTCCCAGCAAAGCCAGTTCCTTGAAGTATTGTCTCCCATCGCTCTGTGATACAAGTTGGACGCTTGTCAGAGTGATATTCATCATTCCAGTGGTTTATTGTGATACAAGCCACCTGGGTTAGTGAGAACAAGTGAGTCCGAATCGAGGCGTCGTGACGTCATCTACCACCGACCAGCGAGTCGAGTCGCCGTGACGTCACGTCACCCAGGGCGCTCACCACTCACGCTGGAGTACTGCCAGACCTCCACCACCCACACACTACTCCTCAAAAAGTTCTCACTTGTGAGGCTATTTTCAACCCTTATTGGGTTCCCAGCGTCATTATTTCGGCTCAGGTGCGAGGTGAAGACCCAGAGAGAGTGTTTTAGCGCCTGCATTAAGGCCTGGCACTTGAGTCCATCGATGCGCTACTTCTTCAAGAGTCGCCAGCAGCAGTACAACCTAGGAATCAAATTCTTCTCCTCCATCCTCTACATTCGCCGTTCATTCATCATGAGAGACACTATTCTGTTATAGACATTCGTGTGTGTGAGACATTTAAGCAGTGAATTTTCTTAGTGACATTTAAAGACTTGTATTTTTAGTGTTCTGGAATTTCATTTAAATTCTCGTCCATTTGCTCGAAGTCATGTCTCCAGTAAAGTCAAGTAGTACTCATGTGTTTGCTGCCAGTCAAGGCAATGATGCTCAAGTAAATTCTTGCGATAATACTGTGTGTGCTGCTATTCAGAGTTATAATGATAATGAGTCAGTAAACAGTCCTCATAGTCCCTTAATGACTGAAAGACAGTCTCTAGCCTTTGAGCAATGTGTTTGTTCTTCCAGCTTGTATAAGAGAATTGCCAGAGTGATGCGGAATGTGAAGTTCAGATTAGTTCTTGTAGATAGTATGTGTTTTATTTGTTAACGTTGCCGAGCGGTCAAGACACTAGTATTGCTGTCACTCCTGTCTGGAATTCAGCCCCTACAAATCTTGCATGCAAGATAGAGTTCAGATGCCTAGGTGCCGGAGGTATCCTGACCACCTTGAGTACTGAGTCTATCCTTGCAATGTTGCTAGTTCAAGTAGTAGTTCCTCTCCAGGGGACGCTTTGTTGAAGAAAGACTACTTGAATGAGTTATAGCATCTCTCGTTAATGCAAAAGCAATTGCAGAAAGCCGTTTCTGTTGCTAGTGTATTCACTAGAGTGCCAGTTGTTGTCCCTTGTGTTCCAGATAGTGATCTTTCCAGTTGACAGAAATCCTTTGCAGAGTAAAGTGTCGTGTGTCGAGTAATTATTACCTGCAGTAAGAGATAGTGAGAGCGTTCTCCTTTGCTCATACTTTGTGTTATTGAGCTAAATATTTCAGCCGGGAGAGATCCATCCACTCCACCGAGCCTGTTCATTCCTTCAGTAGGAAAGTGATCATAAGTCGTGAGCTAAAGATAGAAAATTAGAAAATCCAGTTTAGAACTGAAGTTATTGACTGTGTGTTTTGTTATCAGATTTCCAGTATCTAGTAAAATTTTAATGTGTTCACGTTCTCTCCGAATTCTGAGAATTAACAGTATAGATTTGAGTGCACCAGATCTACCTTGTCTGTTAATCACTACCTTCTTGTAAATATATTTCCTCAGAATTCGTAGATCACATGAAGACGATTCGATCGATCGACATATATTAATTTTCTTTCTTTTATCATGATTTTCTAGAAATGAGCTCATTTAGTTATTTAATTCCTTTGTATCATGATATATAATATAGTAAAGTAGATTGTTCTGTCACGATAAGATCTATGTGAAGTATAGGATTCAACTGTTGTGTACTTTGGATATTGTATAGAATCAGCTCAGAGTCGTACGCCTGTTGTCTTTAGTTTGTATAAGGGTATGTCGGGACGACATACGTACGTAGCCGAGCTGTCACTGTAAGCTCAGTGAGAGTTCATAGGGTATAACCGTTTCTGCTCACGTGACCAGCCGTTGCAACCGTTAGCCCAATGTCAAAGGTCACCCATGTCAAAGGTCAATACTTTGAACGCTATGAGCCCTGCTCGGGGCAGTGCCAGTTACCATCGAGACACCGTGTAGGGATAGACCAGGCTTACGGCTCTGAGAATACCACCCTGTCTAATATACCAAGTTACCATCCCAAACTCGTCTGTTCATTACCCAATCTGCGAAAGAACCTCCACGCAACACAAGTGTCTCTCATCCAATACAAGTGTCTGCCATCCAATACAAGTGTCTGTCATCCAATACAAGTGTCTGTCATTCAGTACAAGTGTCTGTCATCCAATACAAGTGTCTGTCATCCAATACAAGTGTCTCTCATCTAATACACGTGTTTGTCATCCAATACAAGTGTCTGTCATCCAATACAAGTGTCTGTCATCCAATACAAGTGTCTGTCATCCAATGCAAGTGTCTCTCATCCAATACAAGTGTCTCTCATCCAATACAAGTATCTTTCATCCAATACAAGTGTCTGTCATCCAATACAAGTGTCTCTCATCCAATACAAGTGTCTCTCATCCAATACAAGTGTCTCTCATCCAATACAAGTGTCTGTCATCCAATACAAGTGTCTGTCATCCAATACAAGTGTCTATCACCAATACAAGTGGCTCTCATCCAATACAAGTGTCTATCATCCAATACAAGGTCTCTCATCAAATACAAGTTCTCTCATCCAATACTAGTGTCTCTCATCCAATACAAGTGTATATCATCCAATACAAGTGTCTCTCATCAAATACAAGTTCTCTCATCCAATACTAGTGTCTCTCATCCAATACAATGTCTTCTCATCCAGTACAAGTGTCTCTCACTTGTCACTTACTTAGATCATCACATTTCTCATTACTAATATCTAGAAAATACTGTATAACAATATTCTTCATTTGGATTATCCAAGATTCTATCATATTTATTCTTAAGATTTTCCTTATTTCCTTTTACATTGCCTTTGGGAATATAATTTCACTTTAGCAGCTTGTAAGTAATTATAGACGTACGCATGAGAAAGTGTCTTTGTGCATATTAGTAGTGGTTGTATCCCCGGCAGTGGACAGAGGCTAATTGTGAGATCCCTCTATATGTTTGGACATTTAACATGTAATGGGAAAGGAAGGCATCTACAGAGACAAAGTCAGGACTAACATTCATACGGAAAGTTGTGTTAAGGGAGGATTTAACCAGACGGCGACTGTGAAAGTTAGACGTAGGGAGACAGTTTTAGCAGAAGACCAATCAATAGGTGATTGATCTCTGACATGACAGAAAAGACCATTGTTTTGGCAAGACTAATACTACTTTGTCTCCCGTCGTCGACAGAGATCGGCCAGTTCCTCCAAAGTACTGAAGAGGACAAGGAGGAACAAGAAATAGGAACAAGAAATAGGAAGAAATAGGAACAAGAAATGTTAGTCTGCTGAAAAGAAGTCTGATGTATAAGGAGGGAGAGAGTTGTTGAGATTAGAGAGACTGGAAATGTGGGAAGGAGAGGACAGGAGAGTTCCCAGGAGAAGAGAGTTTGGGGGAGAAGAAAGTCCGTTTAAATGTGAGAAGGCAGAGTCTATGAAATGGGGTTAGCCAAGACGAGAAAATGAATTATGAAGAGGGAAATTTTGATTCAAGGAACTGAGGATCACAAATGCAGAGCACGGAGAAAGAGGGGATAAAAAAAACCTTTTCATGACAGAGGAAGCAAGGGTATGAAAAAAAGTGAATATACATGGCACTGTGCATAGGCTTGCGGTACACGGAGAAGGCAAACCTGTCTGAGCGGGGGGACATGGAACATCAAGGAAAGGAAGCAAAGAATTAGATTCCCATTCAGCTTTAAACTTAATGGAAGGAGCAAGATTATTAAAGTCATCAAGAAATGGTTGTCATGTTGTTCATGTCAGTGTTGTTCATTTAGTGTTGTTTCTGTCAGTGTTGTTCATGTCAGTGTTTTATGTCAAAGTTGTTCATGTTAGTGTTGTTCCCCGTCAGTGATTTTGGGCAATGTTGTTCATGTCAGTGTTGTTTCCCAGTGTTGTTCATGACAGTGTTGTTCATGTTAGTGTTGTTCATGCCGGTTGTTCATGTCAGTGTTGTTCATGTCAGGTAGTTCCGTCAGTGTTGCTCATGTTAGTGTTGTTCGTTAGTGTTATTTATGTCAAAGTTGTTCATGCCGGTTGTTCCTCCCAGTGTTGTTCATGACAGTGTTGTTCATGTCAGTGTAGTTCCTGTCAGTGTTGTCTTTAGTGTTGTTCATGTTAGTGTTATTTTGGGCAAAGTTTTTCATGTCAGTGTTGTTCCTCCCAGTGTTGTTCATGACAGTGTTGTTCATGTCAGTGTTGTTCATGTCAGTGTTGTTCCCCAGTGTTGCCCCATGTTAGTGTTGTTCATGTTAGTGTTATTTTTTGTCAGTGTTGTTCATGTCAGTGTTGTTCCAACCCAAAGGTTGTTCTTGGCAGTGTTGTTTGTTAGCATTGTTTCTGTCAGTGTTGTTCATGTTAGCATTGTTCATGTCAGTGTTGTTCCTGTCAGTGTTGTTCCTGGGTTTGTTCCTGTCAGTGTTGTTCATGGCAGTTTTGTTAATGTCAGTGTTGTTGATGTTAGTGTTGTTCTTGTCAGTGTTGTTCATGGCAGTATTGTTAATGTCAGTGTTGTTCTTGTCAGGTTGTTCCCGTCAGTGTTGTTCATAAGGATTGTTAAGTCAGTTTGTTGATGTTGGGGTTGTTCTTGGGCAAAGGTTGTTCAATGGCAGTATTGTTAATGTCAGTGTTGTTCTTGCCCGTGTTGTTCCGTCAGTGTTATTCATGGCAGATTGTTAATGTCATGTTGTTGATGTTAGTGTTGTTCAGTCAGTGTTGTTCTTGTCAGTGTTGTTGATGTTAGTGTTGTTCCCGTCAATGTTGCCTGTCCTTGTTGTTCATGTCATTTGTTCATGTAAGGTTAAAGTCAGTATTGTTTATGTTAGTGTTGTTCCTATCAGTGTTGTTCCTGTTCCTTTTTTGTTTCAGTGGCCCTGTTAGTGTTGTTCATGTCAGTACACAACACAAAAACCCGCACATATAAAAGAGAGGGCAGACGACGTTTCGGTCCGACTTGGACCATTTACAAAGTCACACTAAACACAGAGAGGGGGGAAGGGGATTTAAGGAGACAGGGAGGGTACCAGAGAGTGGGGTAAATGGAATTTAAAGTGGAAGTGGTAGTGAGAAAGTAGTGGAGACAGTCATATTCTAGAGGAGCACCGCAATGAGGTTACTGGCCCGGGGAAGGGGGGCCGCCCACCCAAGCGGGTGGGGAGGAAAGGAAAGGCGTGTGTTCATGTTAGTGTTGTTCCTGCCTTTGTTGTTCATGGCAGTGTTGTTCCTCAGGGGTTGTTCCTGTCAGTGTTGTTCCTGTCACTGTCTTCCTGTTAGTGTTGTTCCTGTCAGTCAGTTCCCGTCAGTGTTCTTCCCGCAGTGTTGTTCATGTCAGTGTTCTTTCATATACAACACTGACTATTATTTTCAAGGAAACACCAGTTATTCAATATTAATGTAAAGGTGAACACCAATGTTGTTCTTGTATGATTCATTCATTAGTCTTGTTCTTGGTGGTCATAAATTTATATATATATATATATATATATATATATATATATATATATATATATATATATATATATATATATTTTATTTTATATATATATATATATATATATATATATATTTTATTTTTTATATATATACATATATATATATATATATATATATATATATATATATATATATAAAAAAAAAATATATATATATATATATATATATATATATATATATATATATATATATATATATATATATTAATATATTAAAAAAAAATAATTTTAAATTTTGAGGTGATGTGGAAACCAGGAAAACCTGGGAAAACCAAGTTTTACATGATGGTAGGATTTTCCGGGTTCTTTTTTCTGTCTCATAAAAAACGCTGGATAACAGGTATATCTAGCTACTTCTACTTACACTTTAGGTCACCTACGCTGGCATGCAAGATTTTATATACATAAAACATCTAGGTTTTTTCTTTTTCTTAATAGCTCTTTTTTCTTATTATTTTCTCTATTGTCCATGGGGAAGTGGAAAAGAATCTTTCCTCCGTAAGCAATGCGTCGTATGAGGCGACTAAAATGCCGGGGAAGGGCAACCCTTTTTCCTGTACAAATTTACTAAAAAAAAGAAGAAGAAAAACTTATAAAAGGGGGTTTCT
>WNWK01028534.1:0-25278 GCA_009830355.1 Cherax destructor | reverse complement strand
CCTATGTTCGTATATTCTAACCCTACGCAACCTACGTATCTTTATCAATCCCTCTTTAGTGTCATTTATCATCTTTGAAATCCTTAATGATGCGATGATCAGACTGATTTTCGCAAAGTTGCCCGGTGTTTCATAATTGAATTTTTTTTTTATCAAAACGATTGTTTTTCATGAGTGAAGATAAGAAGTTCCGCCTATAATAGCACAAGACCAACAAAGGCAGAGGACGCTTTCCGGGGACCCAAACTTTGTTCATTATCCGAAAGTGGAAACCCGGATTCGAGCGACTTTCGTCACCATTAGCGAGAATTTACGAGGTTGAAGGGGTAAAAAGTAGCATTATTTTACCTAACCTCACCATCATGAAAAATGGTTTTCTTTTCACACGTCATCATGCAGGTTGGTTACCCCGTAGCAGGATGGTTTTCCTGCCATATTATCTTAACCTATCACACTGGATGGCTTTTTCTGCCAAAAGCAATCGCAAAGGAGTTGGTTTTCTTGACATTCTCCAATATGCACGATGGGTTTCTGCCCATTATTACCCATTATTACTAAAGATGAGTTTTATCTCATACATCATCACAAAGGATGGGTTTTCGGCCTCATCACGAAGGATGGATTTTCTGTCAAACACCACCATGGTTTTTCTGTAACAGGCCATCACGCAGAACGGTTTTCCTACCATAAGCTATCACGAATGACTGTTTTTTTACCATTTACCATCATCCAGGGCTATTTTCCTGCCATATGCCATCAGGAAACACAGGTTTCAGTCAGCGCGTACACACCCACACAGAAATACTTGAGCTTCCCCTCACACACCTTCTTCTACCCCCAAACAAACAACAAGCCCCCACCAGGGTTCCACAACACGACCCCAACCACCATAACCCACAGTTCTCTCTGTCTGTCTCTCTCTATCTCTCTCTCCCCTTTACCGAACCAGCAAAGGGGAAATAGGGGGGAGGAAGAAGGACGAATACCCCTTGAGCCTGTACACTAAAGCACTATGGGAGCGCGCGATAAGTAGCACCACATAAACACTTAGTCTGATGTGTCGTCTGAGACCACCACCACCACCACCACCACACTTGTCGCCACCACCACCACCACCACCACCACCACTACTGCCACCACCACTATTGCCACCACCACTACTGCCACCACCACTACTGCCGCCACCACCACCATCACTACTGCCACCATCATTACTGCCACCACCACTACTGCCACAACTACTGCCACCACCACTACTGCCACCACCACTATTGCCACCACCACTACTGCCACCACCACTACTGCCGCCACCACCACCATCACTACTGTCACCATCATTACTGCCACCACCACTACTGCCGCCACCACCACCACTACTGCCGCCACCACCACCACTACTGCCACCACCACTACCATCACTACTGCCACCACC
This sequence comes from Cherax destructor, assembly GCA_009830355.1. Lineage (NCBI taxonomy): Eukaryota > Metazoa > Arthropoda > Malacostraca > Decapoda > Parastacidae > Cherax > Cherax destructor. The sequence goes on along the minus strand of WNWK01028534.1, from coordinate 23,846 downwards.
ACTACTGCCACCACCACTACTGCCGCCACCACCACCATCACTACTGCCACCATCATTACTGCCACCACCACTACTGCCACCACCACCACCACCACCACAACCACCACTACCATCACTACTACCACCACCACCACCACAACCACCACTACCATCACCACAACGAACACTCCCACAACTACCACCACTTCCACAACCAACACTACCACCCCCAACACATTCCCACCCACCACCACTACCACCACCACCATCCCCCCACCACCACTCCTACCCTCAGACCACCCACACCCCAACCATCACCACGACCACCCTAGTAAGTAAGCTTACACAGGTATACACAAATACAGTTACATAGATTAACATACATAGCAGCATATGTGTAAAGAACCTAAGATAACCCAAAAAAAGTCAGAGTGACTTATTTCCATTGGGGTCCTTTTAATACTTCTATTATTTTACTATAAAGGAGATAATATCTTGTTATTATACTATAAAGGAGATATACTAGGAATAAGGTAAAATGAGTTATTTTTATTTACATGTGTGTTAGCTAAAAAATAAAAAAGCATTCTCCTCCCTTTCTGTCGTTACATTCATTAGGTACCTTTTGGCTCTCTTCTTGAACTGGTTCATGCTATGACTGGCTTTGACATGTGCAGGCAGTCTGTTTCATTCCTTTATTGCTGTACAATGAAATGTGCTGCAAAGATGTGTTCTCTCCCCTTCGTACTATGATTGCTTTGGCTCCAAACCTTGACAAAATTGGCAGGCAAGATATTTTGGACACTGTGAGCAATTTCATAAACTTGATTTAACTTCAGTTGCTTTACTCTGTCTTCAACATTCAGTATATCCAATTGTTGTAATTCATCCTGGCTTATATGCTCTCTTGGTCCCAGGTTCAGGATGAATCTTACCATTTTTTCTGGGTGATTTGCAGTTTATCTTTCAGTTTTTATTTGTCAAGGCAGAGTACCATGAAGAGCAAGCGTTGTCCATATGACATTGTATAAGGGCTAGACATAGGGTCCTGCGAGCCTCAGTAGGTAGACACTGTGCTTGTCTGTAGAGGAACTTCAGTCTGGCATTCACTTTCGTTACTACACTGTTCCCTATCAATTCTCCTGACATGCATGGGTCAAAGGGGATTCCCAAATATTTTACTGAGGAAACTGAAGTGATGGATTCACCATTACACCGGATATTAAATTATTTGCCCTTCTCAGTTTATATTTCGTGCCAAAGAGTATGGCTTCCGTTTTCCCGAAGTGCAACGATAGTTTGCTGTTTAATATCCATTTGCTGCAGGACTCCAGTTCCAGTGTTAATACATTAGCTATCTTGTGGGTCTTTACCTGACACTAACAGAGCACTGTCATCCGCATACAGTAGGAGTTTGCACTTGACACTGATGGGCATGTCGTTTACATAACATAGAAATAATAAAGGACCCAGAATATTACCTTGGGGAACTCCACATGCTTTCGGCATGGGTTCTGATTCTGGTTTGTTGATTTTGATAATTTGTTTTCTGTTGTTAAGATAGAATTTAAACCAGTCTACGGACCCTATGCCGAAAGCTTGACAGTATCGAAGGCCTTTTGCAAGTCTAAGGTTACCATTCCTATGAGGTTCTCTATCAACATTTCATTTCTCATGTAATCCATCAGATTAATTAGGGAGGTGTCGGTTGAGTAAGATCTCCTAAAGCTTGATTGGTAACTATGAAGAATGTTGTTGTCATTAAGATACTTAACTACTTGGCAGTACACCGCCCTCTCTAGAATTTTGGATATTACACAGGCCTATAGTTGCTGACATCAGACCTACTATTTTTCTTGAAGATAGGAGTAACTCTGGCCTCCTTGAACCCCTCTGGTACGGTATTAGTGGTGATAGACAAATTTATTATGTGAGCAATGGGGATTGGCAATTCAGAGGCACCATCTTTTAGGAACTTAGATGGGATGTTATCGGGGTCGGTGCTCTTAGTTGGGTTTAACCCGCTTAGTTCTTTTTGCACGAAGTCATGAGATACAATTACTAGTTGACAACTGTTTGGGGTTACCCCTTTATTGGTATAGTATGTTTTAAACTTATCAGAGTCTGTGTTAAAGATATTTGATGCAGCTGGTAGTATACTTACTAGTGTTGATGTGTAGTAGGAATTAAAACAATTTGCCACTTTAGTTGTTTCGTGGCATACCTCGTTATCGATATTTAGTACTATGTTAGATTTATCTATGGGTTAATGGCTATACCCCAACTGTTTTAGTTGTTATCAGAGCTTTCTAGGGTTATTCTTGTACTCTTCGATTTTTGAGCAATAGTGCCTTGCCGTTGCTACTTTTATAAGCCTCTGCACTCTGTTCCTCACCCTTTGGAATTCATTTAGTGTTGTAATATCCTGTCTGCCTTAAATCTTTTTAGCAACTGGTCTCTGAATTTCATATTATCTTATATCTCAGTAGTCATCCAGGGTTCAGTTCTCCGTTTAATTCTAACCTCTTTCACTGGTGCAATATTATCAAGGATGGCAGTGAACATTGTTTTGAATTTTTCCCAGGCATCATTTACGTCCGAGCAACTTGTTATCAATGACCAGTCACAAATATGTAGCTTATTTACCAGTGTTTCTTTACTGTAGTTTCTAGCTGACCTCATTTTTATTGTCCTGTGTAGGCCTATCCGTTCCCTAGTGGTTTTCCTGGTGCAGTAAATGATGAAATGATCACTAAGACCTGTGGTAATAACGCCTGACTGACTAATGTTCTCAGGGCGGTTACAAAGTATGTGGTCAATTAGGGTGGCTGAGAACTGTGTGATCCGGGTTGGTGTATTAATTAGTTGAGTGTAACTATTTAAACCTAGAATTTGCTTATACCTTTTACATAACCCGTTATTTTGCTGTTGAAAACATATATTGAAGTATCCCAGTATTACTGTCTCTCAATTGTTTTCAAGTCCGGACAAGACTCTCGGAAAGTCCTCTAAGAACTGGTCATGGGTGGGAGGGCGATAACTAGTTCCTACTAAGATGGGTTTGGTCTTGGGAAGCAACACTTCAAACCATAGAATCTCCAGTTTATTGTCATTGAAATCAGGTCTTGGGCTGTAGGCTAAGTCACTTCTTACGTAGGCACATACCCCACCACCTTTTCTATTTTGACCTCGTCGTCAGTCACCGTATCATCCAACCAGGATTCCGAGATGGATATAACTGCCGCCCTAGTTCTGATAGCTAGAATCATAATCTCTGCCAATTTTGGAAAAAGTGATCTTGCGTTGACATGAATAAAGTGAAGGGACGTTTTCATAAAACACTCATAATCATCAATATATGGCAATGGGTCATTTGTATTAAAATTAGGTAAATCAATGTCAACATTGCTAAAGGGTAACTGTGCCAAAGTGCATTTGTTACAAACAAAATGAAATTTGGCGTCATAATCGTACACACATCCATTATGCACCCACCCCTTACAAAATTTACATAAGGTATATTTACTGTTCTTCTATCGTACTTTAGTACAGTATATACATATGTCTGGTGGTGTCTGAGATAATAACAATGGTTCTATTGTCTCACATTGCCCTATGTATGCATTACATAGAGAGTTAAGGTTATCATTCCTAGCTACTAGACCGATATATATATATATATATATATATATATATATATATATATATATATATATATATATATATTATATATGCACATTTCAAACCACAGGGATGGAAATCTTCAGCTCAACTACTTTCTCACACTTTGTGCATCATCAGGATCTACGTATGAAGTGTTGAGTAGTGAGGGAAAGTTTTCTAAGAGTAGGGTAGCGCGGTAACAACAGCCACCTTCACTCAGATGCATTAATATCCGTAATGCTCATGAAGACTGGTATTCTAAATGGGAGAAGAATGATATTAGTCCGGTAGCTTCCATGGCCACGTATGTGCTCGCATCAGGGTTGACATGTCCAGTAGTACTGGGCACCTGATGTTTGAGGCATTGATGGCCAAGTGGACTAAGGCGTCTCGTTTGCTTTCTCATAAATTTTCGTTTATTATTCAAGAACGCCTTGTTCGATTGGCTTCAAATTTTCAGCGCTGTTGTAATGTATCACGCACAAGATTCGTGTGGGTGACCTATGCGCAATACCTCATAAACCATTCCCAAAATTTTGTTGCTGAGTGATAACTGGAGACAGCCTCCGCTGATCGGCTTCAAAATTTTCAACACTGGTTTATCCTACTTAGAAGAAGGTTGGATGCCATTTTTCCACTTTTATTCTCGAAATGAAATATTTTACATTATTGTGCTTTGATGCTGGTGAGGGGCTTTTGATCCAAGGAACTGGACTTGTCTTCCCCTTCCTTGGATCAAATTTGAATACCTCCCATTCCACATACGATATATGACCCCGACGGGTTTAACACTTCCTCTGATTAAAAGATATAAAAATTGTGAACGGCATCAATCATGGGCATAACGTGATGTACAGACACAAATTTTGTTGGATTCTGTGCAATAACTAGTAAATGAATCTTCTGGTCAGCTTTAAACTTTTAGTGCTGATGTGTTTACCTCCAGAGAAACAATGTTGATGTGTATGTTATCATATGCCAGGTTTATTAATCAACTTGGTTTATGTTAAATAATTGAAAAATATCAATTCTGATCAGATATAAGTCAATGTTTGACTTTATTTTGTTATCGTTGAATATATCAACTTCATGTAATGCTCTTTCATGTACCTTGAAAACCATTGTTAAAAAATGGTAAGTCATGTACACAGATGACATGAGACTTACATATTTACTTACTACTTACTGTACTTTCTAATCCGCTTTTTTGAAAGAATTTGGGAAAAAATCGAAATGTTGCTATTCATGCGATAATTTCTGAGTGTCGCTTCTGATTAGTTTCCAGCCCACCATGTTGATAACTCGGTAATGCAACTACTGCTCGGCTTCAAGCATATTGTGCATGTTTGTTTCAGGATATTGTGCATGTTTGTTTCAGGATATTGGTCTTTTGGTCTCTTTGAAAGGTTTCAGCTTGATTTGGGCTGTGATATTTACCATTTTTATTGAAGAAATTTGGATATTAGTTTCCATATGATGAGTCTGTGAATTCTGCTTATAATTGCCTTCAAATGTTATCTGTTAATATTCATCTACATTATCAGCTGCTGGGAGTAATTATGTCAGCTGGCATTTCGGACGAGGGATACAGTAAGGCAAATGCCAATGACAGCCATGAAAATAATGGGGAGGATAATGAGAACTTTGAACACAAAGAAAATAGTACCATCGATGATACTATTTAGATAGCTTGTGCAGTCTCGTTAGAGTACTGTTCAGTATTCATGGCTTCAATTACAGCAGGAGAAATATCTGAGCACAAACAGAGATCATTCACGGCCGCATACATCCAATAAAGTATTTAAAGTAGTGGGAATGTTGGAGTGGAGCGAGAGAATGATAATATGTACGTGGACGGTACTGTAGGGCCGTATTCCAAATCTGCACACTGCCATAGCATCATAATGGAGTGAGAAACGGGGGGGATATGTAGAATAAACCAGGTGATTTAAAAACAAAAATAAGACAGCATTATATCAACATTAGTGGTCCCAGATATTTTTAACCATTTTACTAGAATATATCAGAAACACCTCTGGAAGAAGTGTAGAAGTCTTTAAGAGGACACTTGATACGTAACTCCACCAAGATGCTGATCAACAAGAGTCATGAATATGTGGGACAGCAGACCCCTAGCAGCAACAGCCTGGTTGACCATGAAAGCCCCAGACAAGCCTGGCCCAGAGCCGGGCTCCGGTAATATGAAAATTGTCGAATACATCAGTGGTAAAAGGATGTGTATGTGCACACCGAGAGATGTACATGTACACCGAGAGGTGTGTATGTGCACACCGAGAGGTGTACATGTACACTAAGAGGTGTGTATGTGCACAAGGAGAGGTGTACATGTACACTGAGAGGTGTGTATGTGCACACCGAGAGGTGTACATGTACACCGGGAGGTGTGAATGTACACAGAGAGATGTACGTGTACAATGGAAGTCCATGTGTACGACAGGAGGTTTTGAGTACACTGGGAGGTGTTGAGTACACCGTGAGGTGTTAAGTACACCTGGAGGTGTAAAGTACACCGTACTTCAGTATGGGTACATTAGGATGTGTACGTGTATACAAAGAGGTAAATATATGTTTCAGGAAGACTTGTGTATACCGGGAGGTGAATGTATACAACGGGATGCAAATGTGTAAACCGGGATGGATACGTGAGGTGCGGGAATACCCCGCAAGTGTATTTGTGTACACATCGGAAAGAGTATAGAAATAGACAAAAGTGTATGTATACACTAATGTGTCAATACACAGAGGTAAGTACGTATATATATATATATATATATATATATATATATATATATATATATATATATATATATATATATATATATATATATATATATATATATATAATATGCAAGACAACCACTATGAAAAACATAGAAGAATTCCAAGCGCTTCTTCTATTTTTCCATAGTGGTTGTCTTGCATATTTTGATATCACCTGTTTTCTGTGATTTTTTTGCATATATATATATATATATATATATATATATATATATATATATATATATATATATATATATATATTATATATATATATATATATATATATATATATATATAAAGGTAGTAGTAGGTTGGTAGACAGCAACCACCCAGGGAGGTACTACCGTCCTGCCAAGTGAGTGTAAAACGAAAGTCTGTAATTGTTTTACATGATGGTAGGATTGCTGGTGTCTTTTTCCTGTCTCATAAACATGCGAGATTTCAGGTACGTCTTGCTACTTGTACTTACACTTAGGTCACACTACACATGCATGTACAAGCATATGTATAAACACACCTCTGGGTTTGCTTCTATTTTCTTACTAGTTCTTGTTCTTGTTTATTTCCTCTTATATCCATGGGGAAGTGGAACAGAATTCTTCCTCCGTGGGCCATGTGTGTCGTAAGAGGCGACTGAAATGCCGGGAGCAAGGGGCTAGTAACCCCTTCTCCTGTATACATTACTTAAGTTAAGAAGAGAAACTTTTTTTTCCTTTTTGGTTCACCCTGCTTCGGTGGGATACGGCCAGTTTGTTGAAAGAAGAATATATTCTTTCTTTCAACGCACCGGCCGTATCCCACTGAGGCGGGGTGGTCCAAAAGGAAAAACGGAAGTTTCTCCTTTTAAATTTAGTAATATATAAAGAGTAATATATAGTAATATACACAGAGCGAAAAAGTAATGTGAAGGACCTGGGAGTGATAATGTGAAAGGATATCGCCATCAAAGACCACAACAATGTATCTACCGCATCTGCTAGGAAAATGAAAGGATGTATAATGAGAACCTTCAAAACTAGGGATCCCAAGCCCATGATGATTCTCTTCAAATTGCTTATTCTCTCTATGCTGGAATACTGCTGTACACTAACTGCCCCCTTCAAGGCAAGCGAAATTGCTGACCTGGAGAGTATACAAAGAACTTTCATGGCACACATAAGTACGATAAGGCACCTAAATTACTGGGAACGGTTGAAGTCTCTTGATTTGTATTTCCTGGAACGCAGGCGAGAGAGATACATGATAATATACACTTGGAAAACTCTAGAGGGATTAGTACCAAACTTGCACACGAAAATCAATCCCTATGAAAGCAAAAGACTCGGCAGGATATGCAACATTCCCCCAATGAAAAACGGGCGCAATAAGTGTCTGGGGCCCAAGACTGTTCAACTGCCTACCAGCATACATAAGGGGGAATATCAATAGACCCCTGGCTGTCTTCAAGAAGTCTCTGGAGAGGCATCTAAAATCAGTACCTGACCAGCCGGGCTGTAGTTCGTACGTCACTTTGCGTGCGGCCAGCAGTAACAGCCTGGTTGATCAGACCCTGATCCACAACGTCTACAACAAGGCCTCTTCTCAGACCGAGCCGCGGGGGGCGATGACCCCCGAAACCCTCTCCATGTATCTCCAGGTAGGAGAAGGGGTTACTAGCCCCTTGCTCTCGGCATTTTAGTCGCATCGTACGACACGCATGGCTTACGGAGAAAGAATTCTGTTCCACTTCCCCATGGAGAAGAATATATATATATATATATATATATATATAAACACGCTGGATAACAGGTATATCTAGCTACATCTACTTACACTTTAGGTCACACTACACTGGCATACACATGCATATATATACATACACACATCTAGGTTTTTCTTCTTTTTCTTAATAGCTCTTGTTCTTTTTATTTTCTCTATTGTCCATGGGGAAGTGGAAAAGAATCTTTCCTCCGTAAGCCATGCGTGTCGTATGAGGCGACTAAGATGCCGGGAGCAATGGGCTAGTAACCCCTTCTCCTGTACAAATCTACTAAAAACGAGAAGAAGAAAAACTTTATAAAATTGGGTTGTCTGAATGTGCGTGGATGTAGTGCGGATGATAAGAAAGAGATGATTGCCGATGTTATGAATGAAAAGAAGTTGGATGTCCTGGCCCTAAGCGAAACAAAGCTGAAGGGGTAGGCGAGTTTCAGTGGGGAGAAATAAATGGGATTAAGTCAGGAGTATCTGAGAGAGTTAGAGCTAAGGAAGGGGTAGCAATAATGTTGAAGGATCAGTTATGGAAGGAAAAGAGGGAATATAAATGTGTAAATTCAAGGATTATGTGGATTAAAATAAGGGTCGGATGCGAAAAGTGGGTCATAATAAGCGTGTATGCACCTGGAGAAGAGAGGAGTGTAGAGAGAGAGAGAGATTTTGGGAGATGTTAAGCGAATGTATAGGAACTTTTGAACCAAATGAGAGAGTAATTGTGGTAGGGGACCTAAATGCTAAAGTGGGAGAAACATGCAGAGAGGGTGTAGTAGGTAAGTTTGGGGTGCCAGGTGTAAATGATAATGGGAGCCCTTTGATTGAACTTTGTATAGAAAGGGGTTTAGTTATAGGTAATACATATTTTAAGAAAAAGAGGATAAATAAGTATACAAGATATGATGTAGGGCGTAATGACAGTAGTTTGTTGGACTATGTATTGGTAGATAAAAGACTGTTGAGTAGACTTCAGGATGTACATGTTTATAGAGGGCTACAGATATATCAGATCACTTTTTAGTTATAGCTACAGTGGGAGTAAAAGGTAGATGGGATACAAGGAAAATAGAATCAGTAAGTAAAGAGAGGTGAAGGTTTATAAACTAAAAGAGGAGGCAGTTAGGGTAAGATATAAACAACTATTGGAGGATAGATGGGCTAGTGAGAGTGTAGGCAATGGGGTCGAAAATGTATGGGGTAGATTTAAAAATGTAGTGTTAGAGTGTTCAGCAGAAGTTTGTGGTTACAGGCGAGTGGGTGCAGGAGGAAGAGGAGCGATTGGTGGAATGACGATGTAAAGAGAGTAGTAAGGGAGAAAAAGTTAGCATATGAGAGGTTTTTACAAAGTAGAAGTGATGCAAGGAGGGAAGAGTATATGGAGAGAAAAGAGAGGTTAAAAGAGTGGTGAAGCAATGTAAAAAGAGAGCAGATGAGAGAGTGGGTGAGATGTTATCAGCAAGTTTTGTTGAAAATAAGAAAAAGTTTTGGAATGAGATTAATAAGTTGAGGAAGCCTAGAGAACAAATGGATTTGACAGTTAAAAATAGGAGAGGAGAGTTATTAAATGGAGAGTTAGAGGTATCAGGAAGATGGAGAGAATATTTTGAGGATTTGTTAAATGTTGATGAAGACAGGGAAGCTGTGATTTCGTGTGTAGGGCAAGGAGGAATAACATCTTGTAGGAGTGTGGAAGAGCCAGTTGTGGGTGTAGGGAAGTTCGTGAGGCAGTGGGTAGAATGAAAGGGGTAAGGCAGCTGGGATTGATGGGATAAAGATAGAAATGTTAAAAGCAGGTGGGGATATAATTTTGGAGTGGTTGGTGCTATTATTTAATAAATGTATGGAAGAGGGTAAGGTACCTAGGGATTGGCAGAGAGCGTGTATTGTTCCTTTGTATAAAGGCAAAGGGGACAAAAGAGAGTGCAAAAATTATAGGGGAATAAGTCTGTTGAGTGTACCTGGTAAAGTGTATGGTAGAGTTATTATTGAAAGAATTAAGAGTAAAACAGAAAGCAGGATAGCAGATGAACAAGGGGCTTTAGGAAAGGTAGGGGGTGTGTAGACCAAGTGTTTACAGTGAAACATATAGGTGAACAGTATTTGGATAAGGGTAAAGATGTTTTTGTGGCATTTATGGATTTGGAAAAGGCGTATGATAGGGTAGATAGGGGGGCAATGTGGCAGATGTTGCAGGTGTATGGAATAGGAGGAAGGTTACTGAAAGCAGTGAAGAGTTTTTATGAGGATAGTGAGGCTCAGATTAGAGTGTGTAGGAGGGAAGGGGACTATTTCCCAGTAAAAGTGGGCCTTAGACAAGGATGTGTGATGTCACCGTGGTTGTTCAATATATTTATAGATGGGGTTGTAAGAGAAGTGAATGCGAGGGTCTTGGCAAGAGGTGTTGGGCTAAAAGATAAAGAAGCAAATACAAAGTGCGAGTTGTCACAGTTGCTTTTTGCTGATGACACTGTGCTTTTGGGAGATTCTGAAGAGAAGCTGCAGAGGTTGGTGGATGAATTTGGTAGGGTGTGTAAAAGAAGAAAATTGAAAGTGAATATAGGAAAGAGTAAGGTGATGAGGATAACAAAAAGAATAGGTGACGAAAGATTGGATATCAGATTGGAGGGAGAGAGTATGGAGGAGGTGAATGTATTCAGATATTTGGGAGTGGACATGTCGGCGGATGGGTCTATGAAGGATGAGGTGAATCATAGAATTGATGAGGGGAAAAGGGTGAGTGGAGCACTTCGGAGTCTGTGGAGACAAAGAACCTTGTCCATGGAAGTAAAGAGGGAATGTATGAGAGTATAGTTATACCAACGCTCTTATATGGGTGTGAAGCATGGGTGATGAATGTTGCAACGAGGAGAAGGCTGGAGGCAGTGGAGATGTCATGTCTGAGGTCAATGTGTGGTGTGAATATAATGCAGAGAATTCGGAGTTTGGAAATTAGGAGGAGGTGCGGGATTACCAAAACGATTGTTCAGAGAGCTGAGGAGGGGTTGTTGAGGTGGTTTGGACATGTAGAGAGAATGGAACGAGACAGAGTGACTTCGAGAGTGTATAAATCTGTAGTGGAGGGAAGGCGGGGTAGGGGTCGGCCTAGGAAAGGTTGGAGGGAGGGGTAAAGGAAGTTTTGTGTGCGAGGGGCTTGGACTTCCAGCAAGCATGTGTGAGCGTATTTGATAGGAGTGAATGGAGGCATATGGTTTTTAATACTTGACGTGCTGTTGGAGTGTGAGCAAAGTAACATTTATGAAGGATTCAGGAAACCGGCAGGCCGGACTTGAGTTCTGGAGATGGGAAGTACAGTGCCGGCACTCTGAAGGAGGGGTGTTAATGTTGCAGTTTTATAACTGTAGTGTAAAGCACCCTTCTGGCAAGACAGTGATGGAGTGAATGATGATGAAAGTTTTCTTTTTCGGCCACCCTGCCTTGGTGGGAATTGGCCGATGTGTTAATAAAAAAATATATATATATATATATATATATATATATATATATATATATATATATATATATATATATATATATATATATATATATATATATATATATATATATATATATACACACACATGTAAATATATGTCATTAACTGAACTGTGGATTGGCTAGGACTTGATCCTGCATTCCCATGCCCAGTCCTGTGTGAAGTGAACGCAGTACGCATCACTCTCCATTGGACCACCATCCTTAAACACCAGGCGCCCAGCAGTACAGGATGAGGTTGAAATTAGCTTCTGAGGCTCCATGACCACGAATGTCCTTGTATCAGGCATAACACACTCAGTACTGCTGGGCTCCTGGGGTTTAAGGATGGTCGTCCAATGGCGAGAGTGATGCGTACTTTGTTCAGTTCACCTAGGGCTGGGCATGGGAACGCAGGATCGAGTCATGGCCTAGCCGCAATTCTAATAATAATATAATGTATTTATTTACTACAAGTACATGTACAAGGTATACAGGCCTAGCTGATATCTCAGTTAATCAACAAGTGATAGATGCAGTGATATCAAAACTACCAGGAGCAACAGTCATTGCCCCTACTAATAGTGTCTTGCTTGGAGCACCTCTGGGAAGCGATGCCATTGACACAATTCTCAGGAAGAAATTGGAAGAATTGAGGAGAATGGAACAACGAATAGGCAATCTTGACACCCATGATGCCTTGTACCTTCTCACAAAATGCTTGAGTCTGCCCAGGTTGACATATTTCCTAAGATGTGCTCCTTCATATGATAACCCTATACTGCACGAATATGACAGTATCCTGAGGCAGATCTTTACTAAAGTACTTAACCTTACTCTAGAAGATGGGCAGTGGGACCAAGCTACACTCCCAGTCAGACTAGGAGGCATTGGTGTCCCAAGTCATCTCTGATTGCTCTACCTGCTTTCCTGTCTTCATGCATTGCATCCAGAGGGCTTGTAGCAGCAATTCTCCCTGAACATCTTAGGGACAAGATTGGAATCCATGACCAAAAGTTCGTCAACGGAGCCAGGATCTGGGATATTCTAACGGGCCTGCTACCCCCAACAACTACAAACAGTCGCACTGGGATGGCCCAATAGTAGAGAATATAGCCTCAGCACTGCTTCAGAGTGTGTCAGGGAAGGATAGAGCCCGCCTCCTTGCAGTGAGAGCTCCTCATGCAGGGGACTTTCTGTTGGCTGTTCCCAACTCCAGCCTTGGCACACGCCTCGACCCACAGACCATCCGCGTTGGTGTTGCCCTTCGACTTCCCGCCCCTATTCTCGCCGAACACAGGTGTATTTGTGGCAGTGAAGCAGCAGACCGATTCGGGTACCATGGTCTTGTGTGTCGTAAATCCGAGGGAAAGATTGTAAGACATGAAGAGGTTAATAACATTATCAAGAGGAGCCTCACAACAGCCGGATGCCCAGCAGTAAGGGAGCCACTCCAACTATGCAGATCTGATGGCAGCCAAAAGCATCCAGATGGTATCACCCTTCAAGCCTGGACAGACAGCAAGCAGGTGGTGTGGGACTACACATGTGCATCTACCTTGGCTGATACCTATCTCCAATACACCAGGGAGGAAGGAGGGGCAGCTGCCACCTTCAGGGAGTCCCAAAGTTCAAGAAAATATGGAGAACTTAGTCATCATTATATGTTTGTTCCCATAGGCTCGGAGACCCATGGCTCATGGAGAAAGACTGCATCTTAGTTCCTCAAGGAGCTGGGCAAAAGACTCAACAGGGAAACTAGGGATCCCAGGGCAGCTAGTTTTCTGTTCCAGCGACTCAGCGCTGCTGTTCAGAGGGGTAATGCATGCTGTATTTTGGGCATGCGCCTCAGCTCTGAGGAGCTGGATGAGATTTTCGCATTATAATCAGTGACAGGCATGTAACAGTCTACTGGACATGTATCTCTCACACCTCTTGTACTGTATATGGCATCTTTATATCAACAATGTATCTCTCAAATAGGTATATTTTATTATGTAATAAAATATACCTATTGGTAAAAAAAAAAAAGAATGAAAAGATGGGGTGGTAGGGGAAGTGGAATATTCAAATGGCTTCAGGAAGAAATTCAAATATTCTTCCTTGAAGCCTTTTTATCCACTTCTCCGAGGCTATGTGTCCCACAATTTGTACCAGAGGTGGACCCCATCCTGTATATTATATATATATATATATATATATATATATATATATATATATATATATAGATAGATAGATAGATAGATAGAGAGAGAGAGAGAGAGAGAGAGAGAGAGAGAGAGAGAGCGAGCTGTGCACCCATGCATATTTATACAAAGGTACTTATTCCAGTGTATAATAACCTAACGTGTTGTACACTGCACGTACGCAACTCGTTGGAATATCTACATTTTCTTTTTATATGGAGCAACTGACAGCAATCAGACCAGGGGTTAATCTCTGTCTCATATCTCTTATTATTATCTACGAATTATTTAGAGTTATAAATGCTTGTAACAAATGAAAGAGTGCTTTCAAAGAGTAGAACAGACAGACTTTCGGGTGAATCAGAATCACTGACCAGCCGGCCATCACGATATAAAATATTGCTTTACAAACCTACTGCATACTGCATAGCTCACAGCAGTGGCCTAGCTAGGGATGGGGTGAATGGGTGAATTTCCATTAAAACTCCCCGCGCAGCCTTTGTACTGTGCGGACGTGGTGCTCTGCCTCCTGGTGGCAAGTGGTAGCACTTACATTTTCTACAACATGGCCGAATCAAGCAGACGCCGTATCAACACTGTGTGTTTGGAGTTGGTGAAGGGGACATTGCAACCTGAAACGGTGTCTACAATGTTGCAACGAATCCTGAGGGATGTTTATCATTTAGACATCGGAGACCTGTATGGAGTGGCGTTAAATGGAATGAGCAGAGTGTTTATCAAGTTGTCATCGACACAGGAGTATGAGCGCTTGGTTGACACTTATCACGATCGGGTCTATGCAGTTACCAGCAGTATGGAGGTACGACTGAGGGACGTTTCACGCACTTATACATGGATAAAAGTGCGTAATGTTCCATTTGAATCGGATTCTGTGGATTTGATGGACGTCTTCAAGGATTACGGTATTGTTCATGCAGCGAATGTTGGAAAATGGCGAGAGGGGCCTTTTGAGGGCCTCCTAGAGGGCTCTTACTCGCTGAAAATGACCATCAGGCGTCCTATCCCGTCGTATGTTGTACTACCGGACTTCAGGACACAAGTGTATGTTACGTATGCAGGGCAAAGAAGGACGTGTCGTATGTGTGCAGCATATGATCATATGGCGGCGGAGTGTCCTCGGAGGGTACAACAGCGTGTGGTGACACAGATGAACAGTGATCTACTGGGAGAGGAGGGTCCTGAGAAGTCAAGGGAAGGACCTGCTCATGGTGCGAAGAAATGGAGTGAAATTGTAGAGAATAGTATGGATACCTGTCGAACGCTACCTGTGGAGGCATTGGTGGGTCAATCACAGGTGACAGTGGTGGATCAACCACAGGTGACAGTGGAAGATCACTCACAGGTGTCAGTGGTGGATCAACCACAGGAGACAGTGGTGGAGGACATTCCAGAGGTGGTTACCCCATGCCTGTCTTTGGGGAACTGGGGCATCTGTTGGATGAGGCCTTACCGGTGCTTAGTGATGAAGGTAGCCCTGTGACTAAGGAGAGTATGAGGTGTGAGGCAGCGATGGGTGCTAGTGAAAATGTTAAGGAGAAGGGAGGTGATTGTCATAGCGGATGTGCATGAGTGTGCAAAGGTAATGATGATAGTGATAATGGTATGGAATATGCAAGTGAATCAAGGAAAAGGTCTGTAGCCTCTTCGGATGGGGAGGACATTTTAACACCAGCACAGAGGTCTTGTAAAAACCCTTGGTGGTTGCATCACAGACAGGGAAAGGAGGGTTGCCTATAAAGACCGAGTAAAGGGGACAAGGGAGGGAAGAGTGGGGCTAGAGTAGGGGAACAGAGAACCCCTGTGGTGACGGAACAACAAAGAAGACGAGGCAAATCCACAATAGTCTTTTCAGGAGTTTAACTATTAATGTTAATGGTATGAGGGATGAAATTAAGAGGAAGTGGGTAGGGGTGACCTTAAGACGTTTTGATATACAAGTGGGTTTTCTGCAGGAACATAACTTTAAGATTGGTAGAGACTTGCGTGTGGAGGGGTATGATGTGTTTGCTGGTTCAACTAGGAGATTAAAGGGTGGGGTTGCAATAGTCATACAGGTGTCTAGCCCTTTTCAGTTGATGGCTTGGGAGGAGAGCGGGGATGGCAGGATTGTAAGGGTAGATGGGGAATGGGGAGGTATAAGGGTTAGCTTTGTTGGTGTATATATGCCAGCAGAGTCTAATAGAAAAATAAAAGAAGACTTTGTGAATGAACATCTAGTATATGCTTTGCGGGGACTGCCAGGAGTGGTGGTTGTGGGGGGGGATTGGAATTGTATCATAAGAGGTAAGGATGCGGAACCGCGGGGAGCTGGATGTGTATTGGGAGTATTGAGAGACGTATTGAATGGAGTGGGTTTAAAGGATGTGGTGAGAGGAGGAGGGCTTGTAGAGAATACCTTCTTTAGACGAGATTATGCTGCTAGGCTGGATAGGATTTATACAACAGATCAGGTTAGGGTAGTGGGGATTAATATCATAGATGTGGATTTTCGGATCATAGAGGAGTTATGGTGGATGCAACATGGGAAGGAGCGGTAAAATGGTTTAAGGGTATTGGAAATTAAATGGTAAATTGTTGCGTGTGGAGGGCCAACAAGAATCCTTTGCACATTGGTGGAGGGAGCAATGGAGGCAGGGGAAAAAACTGAGGAACGATAGTGAGGCTTTTTTGAATTGGTGGGAAAGTGTAGCTAAAGAAGGAATTCAAAGGTTCTATAGGAGGTTGGGCAGGAGGAGGTGTGCTGGTCTTATGGGTTGCAGAAATACGTGGAGGGATTATTGGGAGAGTGTTATGGGAGACAGGGAACATCTGCTTTACAGGAAATTCGGTTTTAAAGGATAAGTTGCGCAGTATTCAGAATGAGCGTTTTGATGTCTGTCGTATGCAAGCAGGGATAGATGATGTTTTATGGGGAGATAGACCGTCAAAATATGTGTTAAATAAGTGCAGAAAAAAAGGGAGGTATGACAATTTCAAGTGTGGAAGTAGGGGACGATATGGGAGGCTATGTGAAGGGCAGAGATTACGTACTACAGAAGCGATAAGTATATATGCGGATAAATGGTTTAAAAAGTATTGGAGTTGTGGACGGGTGAGTGAGCATGAGAGGGACATTGTATTAGAAGGGATAGTGAAAAGAGTGGGGATGGTGATAGAGCAAGTATGGAAGGACCTGTCAGTGAAGAGGAGGTATGGGAGGCTGTGAATGGTTTAAGTGAAGGAAAGGCTCCTGGGTTAGATGGAATAATTAATGAATTTTATAAGGTACATTGGGGGGCTCTAAAGGAATGTTTAGTTTCATTGTTTAATATTCTGAAAGGGAGGGTCGTATAGGGATAGGGCAAGGTACTGGGGTGGTGGTATTAGTCAAGAAAAGAGGTAAAAGGAAACTCTGGATAACTTTCGCCATTGGCATTAATGAATGCCGATTACAAAATTTTGCTAAGTTATTGGCTAATAGATTGAAAAAGTATTGGGTAGGGTTATAGAGGAGGGGCAGTGTGGAATTCCGGAGAAGCATGATACAAGGACACGAATGCATTAGAGAATTTATAGAGGATGGGACTGAGGGGGGGGTCTTGGCAATTGATTGGCAAAGGGCGTATGATAGTGTTGAAAGGGGGACATTGTATGAG
This sequence comes from Cherax destructor, assembly GCA_009830355.1. NCBI lineage: Eukaryota > Metazoa > Arthropoda > Malacostraca > Decapoda > Parastacidae > Cherax > Cherax destructor. The sequence continues at coordinate 6,361 of WNWK01028534.1, read as the reverse complement.
ATCATGAGGAGACAGGGTTTTGGAGAGGATGTAGTGGGATGGGTAGAGGCTGTGTATAGGGAGGCGGGTCTGAAAGTACTGTGAATGGTAAAATGGGAGACAGGATAAGTATGGACAGAGGTTTGCGACAGGGATGTCCACTGTCGCAGTGTTTATTTGCGTGTATGCAGGATCCGTTCTATAGATTGGTAGGGTTTGACAAAGATAGCATGAGGAGGGATCGTACATTGAATAGAGGTGGGGTGCAGAAAATCATAGGGTATGTAGATGACACGACTGTGCTTGTAAGTAGTGAGGAGGGTTTACGTAATGTGGGACGTATGATTGAAGTGTTTGGAGGGGCTACTGGTATGAGAGTGAATTGTGCCAAATCAAAGTTATTGGAAGTGGGTGGCTGGGTGGGGGGGGGCATGGGGGAAAGGCATGGGTGGTTAATGGTTGATGAAATTCAGATATGTGGAGTAATATATTTAAAGACTGTAAGTGATTCCCGTAGTGTTAATTCAGAGAAAGTGGTGCAAAAAGCTTTAAGTAGGATAAAAGGGTGGAGGCCGGGAGATCTTACATTGCAACAAAGGGTAGTGGCGGTCAATACACTTGTGTATAGTAAGCTGTGGCACGTAGCGGTGGTTTTTCCATTGTTGCAAGCGGATATTAGAAAACTAGAGGTGAGAGTAATGAGATACATTTGGGCGTACGGTCGGCCGTGGCTGAGGAAGGAAATAGTTAGGAACAGGGTGGATAGGGGAGGCCTGGGGCTGATTGGGTTGGAGGGACGATTATTCAGTCTGTATGTTAAAAGATGTGTTGTACGTTGGGGTGGAATGGCAGAGGGACGAGTAGGTATAATGGCGAACGATCTGGGTAGATGGTGGGGAGGGAGGGATTTACGGCTGGGTTGGGATATTTTGAGGCAGATGATGATAGTGAAGACTTCTCATAGATGGACTGCAAGCGAGATTGAAATAATGGGATGGGGTAGGAATGTTATCGAGGGTGTGAGTGAATATCCTATGTATGATTGGTATAATGTTTGGAAAGGGTTTAAAGAATTAAAGTTGAGATCGAGGGATAGGGAATTAATGTATAGATTTTTGCATGGGGTGGTAGCATCAAAGGAGGTTTTATACAAAATGGGAATTATAAAGGACGGTAGATGTGAAAGGTGTGGTTATCAGGAGACTGGAATGCATGTGATTTATTTTTGTGAAAGTTTAGGAATGGTGAGGGAATGGATGGGTAGTGTTTTGCGAAAGATGGGGGGGGGAGGGATAGGGGTCTTACGGGCTATAAGTCTGGATTTGGGTGGAGTTGGGATGAGCACGAGAAGGGCTTTAATGTATGTAATGGTTGATTTTGTGTGTGAATCATGGAGGGTAAGGAGGTTGGGGCACGAGAACGCATTAGGGCAATAGCTGCGGCTATGCTTAGGACTAGAAATAGGAATAGGTGGGTGTATGGGAGACGATATGAAGAATTGTTCTCTAGGGAGTATAGAGATATGACTTTGCAGGTGTTATTGGGGGGGTGAGTGAGATGCAGGAAATGGCTAGACACCTGGAGAGGCGGGGATTTATTTATGTTTAAGTGTAATGTCAGTGGGAGGTTTATTGTGGGAGGGGAAGTTAAAGAGCGAGTGATTGAGTGGGGGTTAAGCAGTGGGGGTAAGAAATAGGGGGAGTGAGAATGGGGTTGACGGATGACGCATTAATATTGAGGGGTGACTTAATGTACAGTAGGATAGAAATAGTTGAGTGTGACGGGAAAGAATGGATTTAATAGAACGTGGTGACTGACTATAATAAAAAAAAAAAAAAAAAAAAAAATTTCCATCAAACCCTAAATCAACATGAAACTGTGATTAACCAAATTGGTAACTGGGAAAAAATGAGGTATGGGCTTTGCTGGTGCCATAAATTATGCAGTGAATGAATGGGTTGTGGCAGGGAATCGGCGAATTAGGAAAACAAACGATTTATGTCTTGTGAAAATGTATTCGATGCGGGATTGACCACTCCGGAATAAATGTACCATTCTTTAAGAGAAATTCCGGTTAAAATTTGTGCTGAAATTCCTGATCGCTTTTTAACAGTTGAGCAGATCGGAGAACCGTTTTGGCTTTCTTTGTGTTGCTGAATTGTTTCTGTTAATCAGTCGGATCTTCAAAGTCAGTTTAGTGAACTCCGGCAGTGTTCAGGAATGAAATACACTGTATGAAGACTACAATGACATCACTGCAACAATCAAAAGGGCAAAGCAGAATAGGGAAACTGGACTGGAGTTGCTCCAGCACATTTCAATGAAGGGGTTGGCCACAGCTCTTCAGATTCTCCCTAACACTGAGATTCAGTAGCATCAAGCGACCAATCATTCGGCTAAAGAAAGCTGATCAAATATTTCCGATCTACAATGACACTATGGCAACGCTTTCGATTGAAAATATAAACATTTATTTGTAAGTAATACGCATCATATTATGAAATTTTGCCACAAAAAAAATATATATAAAGATTTACATAAATTTTCCAAGGAGGATGTGAGGGGGTCCTTCGGTTCCTTATGGTGGTTCGGGATTCGGTAAAGGTGCGTGCGAGTAGGTTGGATAGGGTGGGTGTAGGGAAAGGGTAGTGAGGGAGAGGAATCTTTCCCTTTGTATGACTGGAAGAGTATTTGGTGGTGGTTTAGGAAGGTTAAGGTTCGTCCAAGTGTTCGGGAGGTGGGTTTTAAGTTTTTGCATGGGATTTTGGTAGCAAAGAGTCAGCTTTTTATGATGGGTATGACAAATAATGGGGAGTGTGATAAATGTGGGGAGTGGGAGACGGCATTTCATGTGGTGTATTTTGTAGGACATGGGAAAGGTGAGGGATTGGGTAGGGGGTGTTGAATTTGATTAGTGGGAGGGTGTGTCCGTGTTGCGTGCTTTAAGTTTAGATTTGGGTGATTACTCGAAAAGTGTGCGCAGGGCATTGACGTACATTGTTTTGGATTATATTTTCTTGTTTTGAAGTATGAGGGGTTTGGAGGTGAGGGTGGTGGTTAAAGCTTTGGCTGCCTAATTTTAGAACGAAATGTAGGAATAGGGAGATTTATGGGGGAGTTGGGAGAGTTTTTTCCGTCAGAGTATAGAGTTTTGACAGTGGAGGGGTTATTGAGGTTATATTAGTGTGGGTGGGGTGTTTGGTGATGTGTGGTAGGTGTAGGGAGGGAGGTATAGCTGTAGTTCTTAGGGGTGGAGGGTTTTGGTTCCCTTCTGTTTTGGCTGTGTTCCTGTGGACATGAATGTGTGTTTGGTATTATGCAAGGAATCACGGTATGTTTTTATAAGGTTCTGTTTTAAGCCTTATGTGTTGAGATCTTGGTACGGTATTTGAGGTAGTATAGGCCTCGGTTTGGTTTTGTTTACTTTACCCTGTGTGGTGAAGTGTTATGAGATGTTTGGTTTGTTGTATTGTCAAGTGTGAAAGGATGGAATGTGTGGGAAGTGGAAGTTTTTATGGATGGGTAAATATTTTGTAGCAATTAGAGTGAATGGTTTGTTGTATGTTGTTTGGAAGCCTTTATGTTTAGGGTTTAATGTACGGCTTCTATGTTGTGTATGACTGATAGTGATCAGTTGATCCTTATTTTGTGAGAGCTTATAATGTTTTTTTGGCTCGGGTTGGGTGTGGGGTATGTTGTCACATTTTGTTGTTGGTTAAAGCCAATTTTTTTTTTGGGTGTAATAACCAGGTGTGGTGGATGTGTTGTACTTTTTAGGTTTATTGAGCAGATTTCATCTATTTTGTGGATTGGAGTTAAATTGTTTAGTTGCAAGTTGATAATAAGTATGTATAGCACTGTCATAAATAAATACACTTTTGGTGTCTGGTGCTCGTTTTGATGTTTGCTATTGTTTAATGTTTGGATAATATATTATGTTTTATGATGTTATTTAAAATTGTTAAAGAAAAGTTACGTTTTGAATGAGTTCATATTTTACTATGTAAATTTTGTTTGGTTTGTTATATTTGGTTCAAGGTATGTTAATAATGTATGTAAGTTTATGTTTAATAAAATATAAAAAAAAAAAATTCCAAGCATGTAAATGGGTGCAGTTATAAGTTGATTAATTATAATATATAACTTATATTACCTGATATATAGTTCATAATTAGTTGATATAGAAATATTTCTGTACACTATGAAAAATCAGCAAATATATATACATTATATATATATATATATATATATATATATATATATATATATATATATATATATATATATATATATATCTATATATACACGCAATTTATGATGTCTGCACTTTGAAAGATGGGTGGGATGTTCCAGTTCAGTAATTGAATTTTGATGTCCACGTCACTTGTGGTCTGCTGTTGCATAAGCGAGGATACATATTGGGTCAGTCACTCCACCTTGGAGGGGAAGGCCAATGTGGTAAAACAAAAATAAGTGAGAGTTCACTCTAATCCCTTTTTAGGGTGAAAAACGTGTTTAGATCTTTAGCATACCTTTAAATACCTTCGCGCAGTCCTCAAACTCTTCAGCCCAATAAATATTCCGTCCTGACCACTGCTCTTGTGTAAGTTTATTCAGGTGCAAGTACACATAAATACAGTTACATAAATTATCATACATATCAGCATATGTGTAGATTACTTAGGATAACCCAAAAAAGTCAGACAAAGTGACATATTTCCAGTGGTTTCTTTGAACAATGGAGATCCCACCGAGGCCTGTTTAATAATAATTAAAAATAATCGATTTTGCTACGCATTGGTTAGGTTAGGTAAGGTTCGTCAGGAAACAAGACAAGTGTCTCCTGACGCGGGTTTTACTCAGATGATGACCCGCCGTTGTAACTTTTGGTAATCTGACCGAGGCCTTCCTCTGGCTTACCGATCCACCCCTTTAAAAAAATACGTAAACCGGGGGTCCACATATATTGTGTTACGTTAAACGTTTGGTCTCACTGACTTTTTTGGGTTATCCGATGTAATTTACACTATGTATGATATTTGTACTTACGTGTACCTGCACCTAACCTAGCGTAACCTAATACTGCAAGGCTTTTTTTTAATGACCAGAGTTGAAATTTGTCACATTGTTTGACTTTACTTAGTTATGCTAGGGTCAACATATATAATGTAGTATTAGGTATACATCTGTAGCCTGTAGCCTCAAAACTATTATAGACTTATTGTTACGCCCTTCGTTTATAGACCCTCTGGGTCAAATATTATCTATGTGTAACAGGCTTTTTCACTTAATATTATATTATCTCTAGCCTCATTAGTAGCTAAAATGACGATAGAGTACTTTATAATATTATCTGGCCTTAATTTAATTAGCTGTGTATATAGATAGGATGTTTTAAGGTTTTAAACTACGGGTACAGTCATTATCTACCCGGCGGTGATTTAGTCGCTGACCCCTCTTTCCGAGGTGAAGACAGCTTTAGTCGTCGGCTATAGGTCAGTTCATTCTGGCCTCTGGACAAGACAGTGTCTAGCCGTGGAGCTCATATTTAGACTCCAATCGAGAGTACGGTGAACTCTTGGGGAATTCGGAGGACCCCTTGGACGGAGATCTTTTGGGCTGAGCGAGTGGTCGGCGAAATATCAGTATTGAAAATACTATGTGGATAGTTTGTGAATTTAACCACCCTGCTGTTATAAGGTGATAAAGAAAATAAGTTTGTGTTCGGTGTCATGACTAAAGATTCTTAGAGATGAGTCACTGGCCGGTTCAGGCTGTAGTGTAATACAGTATAATCTATAGAGGGAGTATTACGACCCTCTTACTGTATTAAACCTCGAAAAGTTTAAAGGTCGTCATGACTGATTGTGATTACTTAATCTGGAACTATTACGTTCTCAGGTATTTATCTTTGGTGAAGTGTATCTGTATTACTCATAACAACCATTTGAGTACTGTGTTTTAAATTCTATATAAGTTACCAAGTATATTAAGAAACTTAGTAAAATATTGAATAAAAACTTGAAAATACGGTGTAGAGGTTATTTCTCCCAGATACAACTTTAAAGAAGACATTACTTCATTTCATATTGTTACTTTGTTCCTTAAGGAACTCTACAGGCCTTTAACGTAACACTTATAAGTCACTTTGTCTGACCTTCGCTGGTTATCCTACGTAATCTACACATATGCTGCTATGTATGAAAATGTATGTACCTCTATTTAGGTGTACCTGTACCTGAATAAACTTAATCTTACAGTTTTGTTCTCGCAAATTATTTAATGTTTCAGTTATACATGAAAACGATTTTCTATGTTAGGGTTTTGGCATAACTTAAGAATTCCTGGTAAAATGATAAATGCCAATCTAATACCGCGTTTT
>WNWK01028533.1:0-25278 GCA_009830355.1 Cherax destructor | reverse complement strand
ATTTAAAATGTAGTGTTAGAGTGTTCAGCAGAAGTTTGTGGTTACAGGCGAGTGGGTGCGGGAGGGAAGAGGAGCGATGGTGGAATGATGATGTAAAGAGAGTAGTAAGGGAGAAAAAGTTAGCATATGAGAGGTTTTACAAAGTAGAAGTGATGCAAGGAGGGAAGAGTATATGGAGAGAAAAAGAGGTTAAAAGAGTGGTGAAGCAATGTAAAAGAGAGCAGATGAGAGAGTGGGTGAGATGTTATCAGCAAATTTTGTTGAAAATAAGAAAAAGTTTTGGAATGAGATTAATAAGTTGAGGAAGCCTAGAGAACAAATGGATTTGACAGTTAAAAATAGGAGAGGAGAGTTATTAAATGGAGAGTTAGAGGTATCGGGAAGATGGAGAGAATATTTTGAGGATTTGTTAAATGTTGATGAAGACAGGAAGCTGTGATTTCGTGTGTAGGGCAAGGAGGAATAACATCTTGTAGGAGTGTGGAAGAGCCAGTTGTGGGTGTAGGGGAAGTTCGTGAGGCAGTGGGTAGAATGAAAGGGGTAAGGCAGCTGGGATTGATGGGATAAAGATAGAAATGTTAAAAGCAGGTGGGGATATAATTTTGGAGTGGTTGGTGCTATTATTTAATAAATGTATAGAAGAGGTAAGGTACCTAAGGATTGGCAGAGAGCGTGTATTGTTCCTTTGTATAAAGGCAAAGGGGACAAAAGAGAGTGCAAAAAATATAGGGGAATAAGTATGTTGAGTGTACCTGGTAAAGTGTATGGTAGAGTTATTATTGAAAGAATTAAGAGTAAAACAGAAAGCAGGATAGCAGATGAACAAGGGGGCTTTAGGAAAGGTAGGGTGTGTAGACCAAGTGTTTACAGTGAAACATATAGGTGAACAGTATTTGGATAAGGGTAAAGATGTTTTGTGGCATTTATGGATTTGGAAAAGGCGTATGATAGGGTAGATAGGGGGCAATGTGGCAGATGTTGCAGGTGTATGGAATAGGAGGAAGGTTACTGAAAGCAGTGAAGAGTTTTATGAGGATAGTGAGGCTCAGGTTAGAGTGTGTAGGAGGGAAGGGACTATTTCCCAGTAAAAGTGGGCCTTAGACAAGGATGTGTGATGTCACCGTGGTTGTTCAATATATTTATAGATGGGGTTGTAAGAGAAGTGAATGCGAGGTCTTGGCAAGAGGTGTTGGGCTAAAAGATAAAGAAGCAAATACAAAGTGGGAGTTGTCACAGTTGCTTTTTGCTGATGACACTGTGCTTTGGGAGATTCTGAAGAGAAGCTGCAGAGGTTGGTGGATGAATTTGGTAGGGTGTGTAAAGAAGAAAATTGAAAGTGAATATAGGAAAGAGTAAGGTGATGAGGATAACAAAAAGAATAGGTGACGAAAGATTGGATATCAGATTGGAGAGAGAGAGTATGGAGGAGGTGAATGTATTCAGATATTTGGGAGTGGACATGTCGGCGGATGGGTCTATGAAGGATGAGGTGAATCATAGAATTGATGAGGGAAAGGGTGAGTGGAGCACTTCGGAGTCTGTGGAGACAAAGAACCTTGTCCATGGAAATAAAGAGGGAATGTATGAGAGTATAGTTATACCAACGCTCTTATATGGGTGTGAAGCATGGGTGATGAATGTTGCAATGAGGAGAAGGCTGGAGGCAGTGGAGATGTCATGTCTGAGGTCAATGTGTGGTGTGAATATAATGCAGAGAATTCGGAGTTTGGAAATTAGGAGGAGGTGCGGGATTACCAAAACGATTGTCCAGAGAGCTGAGGAGGGTTGTTGAGGTGGTTTGGACATGTAGAGAGAATGGAACGAGACAGAGTGACTTCGAGAGTGTATAAATCTGTAGTGGAGGGAAGGCGGGGTAGGGGTCGGCCTAGGAAAGGTTGGAGGGAGGGGTAAAGGAAGTTTTGTGTGCGAGGGCTTGGACTTCCAGCAAGCATGTGTGAGCGTATTTGATAGGAGTGAATGGAGGCATATGGTTTTTAATACTTGACGTGCTGTTGGAGTGTGAGCAAAGTAACATTTATGAAGGATTCAGGAAACGGCAGGCCGGACTTGAGTTCTGGAGATGGGAAGTACAGTGCCGGCACTCTGAAGGAGGGGTGTTAATGTTGCAGTTTTATAACTGTAGTGTAAAGCACCCTTCTGGCAAGACAGTGATGGAGTGAATGATGATGAAAGTTTTTCTTTTCGGGCCACCCTGCCTTGGTGGAATCGGCCGATGTGTTAATAAAAAAAAAAAAATATATAAAAAATAAATGTTTTCAGATATTTGGGAGTTGACGTGTCAGCGGATGGGTTTATGAAGGATGAGGTTAACCATAGAATTGATGAAGGAAAAAAGGTGAGTGGTGCGTTGAGGTATCTGTGGAGACAAAAACGTTATCCATGGAGGCAAAGAAGGGAATGTACGAAAATATAGCGGTACCAACACTCTTATATGGGTGTGAAGCATGGGTTGCAAATGCTGCAGCAGGAGGCGGCTGGAGGCAGTGGAGATGTCCTGTCTAAGGGCAATGTGTGGTGTAAATATTATGCAGAAAATTCAGAATGTGGAAATTAGGAGAAGGTATGGAGTTACTAAAGTATTTGTCAGAGGGCTGAAGAGGGTTGTTGAGGTGGTTTGGTCATTTAGAGAGAATGGATCAAAGTAGAATGACATGTGGGTGGGTCTTGGCCAACCAGCAATGTGGTGGCTTACCTCTTGGGCCAATAGGAGCATCTGTGGGGTAAGTGTGGGGCCTAGCAGCCAATAGCGATGGGAATGTTTTAATGGTAGCGCTCATCCAATAGCAGTGTTTGTACTATTGTTCCTTCTTAAATTTGAAGCTGTTGCGTGTGTTGCCTGTGCCAACCCTGGATGATTTACCCTTCATAATTGCATTTGTGTTTTATTAGCACCAGATCAACCAGGCTGTGATGAATATGTGGAGCTACAGGCCACCAACAGCAACAGCTTGGTTGACCAGGTTGTTGCTTTACTACTCAATATTATACTACACAATGCTATATAATAATAATAATAATAGTTTATTTGGACATAATACAAAGAATTACAATGGGTTATAAGATTACATGAGGTGTACTACACAATGCTATACAGTGGTACCTCTACTTACGAGCAGCTCAAAACTCGAACAATTATGTAAGTGTATTTTTGTAGGTGCTTTTGTAAGTGTATTTTTGGGGGGTCTGAAATGGATTAACCTACGTAATTTTCATTATTTCTTATGGGAAAAAATTCCTTCGGTATCAGCACTTGAATAGCCGACTGGAACGAATTTTGCTCGTAAGTAGAGGTACCACTGTACTACACATTGCTATACTACACAATACAAAACTACACAATGCTAAACTAAATACTAAACTACACAATACTAAACTACACAGTACTAAACTACACAATACTATACTACACAGTACTAAACTACACAATACTATACTACACAGCACTACACATTACCATACTACACAATATAATTCTACGCAATGCTATTCTACACAGTACTGTTCACAGTGCTATTCTACACAGTACTGTTCACAGTGCTATTCTACACAGTACTACACTATACAATACTGCAGGTATTGTGTCTGCCACATTCAGTGGACAGACGGTCGAGCCTCAATATGTACTTGTCATGAATGTCTCAAACTGAAGTCTTTTCCTAACCACCCAGGAGGTAGACATCTTGATTCATTTTTTTTTATTGTGATTTCCTGCTTTCTTTCTTTCCAGGGTCCCTGTGGATTATTTTAATTTTATTTTTTATTTAATTGGGGAGCGTGAAACCATCAGGCGTCAGGACATAACTACTCTGGGTCACAGTATGGAAGAAACTCGCTCATTGGATATATAAACAGATTAATCGTTACTACTCTATTTCATTATTAAAATCATTAATAATTATTATTTTCATAAGCACTAGTCCCACAAGGCATGTTGTATGACCCTTTTAATGAAGCCTATCAACACTGAAAGTTCCAAGCCTATCAGAAAAGGCATTCTTCATTAATTGCTCCAAAATCCAAGGGTTCAGATTTGCACTGCACTTTGAACTAACTGTATGTCATCTTTTAGAAAGAACCAATGTTAATATTTTGAAACAAATAAGACAAAGCATTATTTAAGGTATTCAGTGTGAATCAATATCCTTACTAGTTTCCATACACCATGTTCACCTAGCAGTAAATAGGTACCTGAATGTAGGTCTTCATTTGTGGGTGGCATCCCAGGGAAGGACACCAGTGGAAACATCCCAAATTCCTTGTTTTTTGAGTAATCTAGGTTAATGAGCTTCAGTTTGTAGTTCTTATGCTCATCTGTATGACTTCCCTTCTTCCATAGTGAAGTGAATGTTTTTAGATATTTGGGAGCTGACTTGGCAGCGGATGGGTTTATGAAGGATGAGGTTAACCATAGAATTGATGAAGGAAAAAAGGTGAGTGGTGCATTGAGGTATCTGTGGAGACAAAAACATTATCCATGGAGGCAAAGAAGGGAATGTACAAGAGTATAGTGGTACCAACACTTTTATATGGGTGTGAAGCATGGGTTGTAAATGCTGCAGCGAGGAGGCGGTTGGAGGCAATGGAGATATCTTGTCTAATGGCAATGTGTGGTGTAAATATTATGCAGAGAATTTGTAATGTGGAAATTAAGAGGAGGTGTGGAGCTATTAAAAGTATTAGTCAGAGGACTGAAGGGGGGTTGTTGAGATGGTTTGGTCATTTAGAGAGAATTGAACAGAGTAGAATGACTTGGAGAGCTTGCAAATCTGTAGGGTAAGGATGGTGGGGTAGGGGTCATCCTTGAAAAGGTTGGAGGGAGGGGGTAAAGGAGGTTTTGTGGGCGAGGGGCTTGGACTTCCAGCAAGTGTGCGTGAGCGTGTTAGATAGTGAATGGAGACAAATGGTTTTTGGGACCTGATGAGCTGTTGGAGTGTGAGCAGGGTAATATTTTGTGAAGGATTCAGGAAAACCGGTTAGCTGGACTTGAGTCCTGGAAATGGGAAGTACAATGCCTGCACTTTAACCCTTAAACTGTCCACACGTAGATATATGTTTACGTGTGTAGCTGACCGAATATTTTGAGAAAAAAATAAATTGTTCTTTTTGTTGAAAATGAAGAGTGCATTTTGTTTGTCATTCCCACATTTTGTAATACTGCACACACTGAGTGCACAGACCCATTCTCTAATCCTCTAGGCAACTCAGGCTTATCGTGGCAAGGTTAAAAGCATTTGAAAAAAAATGTAGATCTACGTTCGGTCAGCTACGCACGTGAATGTATATCTACGTGTGGACAGTTTAAGGGTTAAAGGAGGGGTTTGGGATATTGGCAGTTTGGAGGGATGTCTAAGCTGTCGTATCTGAGTGCCTCTGCAAAGACAGAATGCTGCTCAAGTGCCATTACCGAACGAATTTACTTCCTTAAGAAATAATGTCACGTAGGTTAGTCTATTTCAGACCCCCAAAAATACACTTGCAACAGCACTTACGAAAATACACTTACATAAATGTTCAAGTTTGGAGATGCACGAAAACCGAGGGAACACTGTATTTTATGTCAGTTTTTGTTTACACACATATAGTTTAATTGATAAATTGCACACAATAAGTCAAGAATTAGCACTTTTTCACTGATGGGAAGCACTTCATGGCTTCTCTTAGGCTATGAAGAGCTGCTAGCATCACTAGTGGTTTGGAGTCATTATTAAAGCAAAATTAAGGGTTATTTTCAGGTCACGGTAAACCATGGATAACTGAAACTGCAGAAACTGAATCTGTGGATACAGTGGTTTCACTATACACTAACACTGGAGGTATCTGCAGGGTGAATGATGATGTAAAGTTAAACTAGTCCTTGAAGATGATTTTGTTGAACTAGTCCTTCATGGTTTTCCTTTAGTACACTGGTGAGTCTTTATAAGCTTGGGGGTTCAGGATATGGTACAGTCTTGAGGCATTTAAACCTATTTTTCCCTGCCTTGAAGTGTTAACAGTGTAATAATCATAGATATATTCCTTAGCACCAGTTATAGTCAGGCTCCGTTGCTAGCTTGGAAGATGATATTTCCTAAACGAAGAGGTATGTTTAGCTAATCACCTTTCAAAAGATGGGTGACCCGAAAAAGAAACACCTTCACTATCATTCACACTATTACTGTCTTGCCAGAGGCACAGATATGACAGTTTAGATGTCCCTCCAAACAGCAAATATCCCAAACCCCTCTTGAATACAGCAAGATAATCCTGGCCCTGCACCTGATCTGTACAAGCTGACCCACCACATTATCTTTCATATCCCTGGCACTGTGTAACCCCTTTGGGGTCAAACGGTGGCAAGGAAATGGGAGATATAATCAGGTTTGATCTGAGGAAGGGGATGATAGCTCATATTCTTTGTATGAAGAATTTTTCACTGGCATCAAGGAACAAGTGTGGTTGTGTGTCACAATTACGTGTTCGTAACTGCAGTTTGGCAGTCATAAAACAATTATTTTGTTAATAGTATGTTTTTATGACCTTGTGTAAGTTTGGATCTGGTAACTTGGTTGTTCAGAATTTGGCACCCTGCTGTATACCTTTGATGAGTTTCGAGAGTCTTTCTACTCCCAGAGCCCGGCCATGGGCCAGGCTTGTCTGCTACTAGCCTGGTCAACCAGGCTGTTACTGCTGGAGGCAGTAAAATCACTTAAAGGGATGCCATTTCAACATGTGAAACATACTAGGTATTTGTTGTGAGACCTTGAGTATACTGTCCCAGATCCATTTCTGATACATTGAGAGAGTTTTGATGAGGGTATTGTATTGTATGCATGGGAAACACCAGGAATGCTTCTTCCACCGCCATCCCTCTTTTCCATTCCTTCCTTCTTTCCCATCATATATGATACAACAATCTTTACAATTGTTCTCTACCCTCTGACTTATGGTTAACATGGGGAAAATATCAATGTATTTATTTGGAGTATACCTGGAGAGGGTTTCGGGGGTCAACGCCCCTGCGGCTTGGTCTGTGACCTTTGGTATGAACTAACAGAAAAATACCTTTAACTGTTTCGGTCGTATATATACGTCTTACAAGCCAATGTTTCGGACGTATTTAAACGCGTAAATTCTAGCGGCTTCAAATGAAGCGGGGGAAAGCTGATAGGCCTACATGTGAGAGAATGGGTCTGCATGGTGGGTGTGCGCAGTATGAACAAAATCGGGGACTCAGTGGTGTATTGTGGGAGCGCCATGTTTGTAGTCCTTGTTCACCATGCCTGGTGGTAAGAAGTACCTCACTCCCTGGCGAATTGGAGGTCTTCTCTTCCCAAGTGATAGTTCTAACAGTGATGGAAGTGCCAGTGAAAGTGAATTCCATGGTTTTCAAAAGGGTGTGACCGAAAGCAGTACCCAAATAACAAACTATTTCACCATGTACAGGACTCTGATGTGAGCAGTGTAAGTGATAATGACAGTGATTTCAAAGTTATTGAAAGCAGTTCTAGTGGCGACAGTGAGGGAGAGTATTCTCCAGTGAAGCGGCAGTATGTACAACGCTACATGCGCTCTGGTAGTGTGCCATATGCTATTCCAAGGAAAAGGAGTAAATCTCGGAGTACATCTCTTGACCCGACACCACGAATTGATAGTGAAGATGACGATATTGTTACAATGGGGATGCGTAATGTGCGTGGGGCAGCAGGTAGTGGTGGTGGTGTTGGCGGTGGCATGAGTCATATGGCACCACGAGCGGGCCACGCTGCTACCCACGCTGCTAACTCAGCATAGCCACAACCACCTGTCAATATCCAGTACCCACCAGCAGACCGCATCTGGGATTGGCAGCAAGGTGACAATTTTGTTCCCAATCCCCATGACTTAGATGAAGCACAAAGTGGAATACGGCCATCGTGTACACTTGGGAACAATGCTACTGAACTAGAATGCTTTCAGTTATTCTTCGATGAACCCCTGATGGACATTGTCAGGGAAAGCAACACATACTATGAGTACACCATGGCAAACATTTCTTTCACCAAATTCATGGCTACACCAGTGGAAGGACACAACTGTGGCAGAGATGTACTTGTTCTTTGCCACAACAATGCTTATGCCACATGTGTATAAGCACACTGTCACCACATACTGGTCGACAGAACGCCTGATTTCAACCCCAGGTTTTAGTGATATTATACCAGTGAATCAATTTTTGATACTGTTACGTATGCTACACTTCTCAGACAAAACAAGGCCTGACAGAAACGACAGGTTATATAAGATCAGGAATGTGTTCATGTACATCAGTTCACGGACACGAAATGGTAGACAGTGGAAGGCAGAATAGAGAGACCAATGAACCCATTCTAAAACCTGCAGCTGTGATGGACTACAACCTCAATATGCGCTTAGTGGACAAATGTGACATGCAGATTGGGTTTGCTGATTGTGTCCGCAAGAGTTATAAGTGGTACATAAAACTCTTTTCATCTTCTTGACATTTCCATGCTGAATGCTTATAACATGTACAAGTTGAAGACCAACAACAAACCCAAATATGGTGAATTTTGTTTGTCAGTCACCAGACAAATAATATTCAAGTACCAAGGAACAACACCTGCAATTGACCAGCGCCCACGAAATTATCAACACATGCCCTCTCGTCTGAGGCCTGGAGATCACTACCCCATACAACTGCCTGTTACAACTTTCAAGAAAAGTGCTCAGAAGAGGTGTTTTGTCTGTAAACATACCACAAAACGCCCACAAAAACACACACTCGTTTTATGTGTGAGGAGTGTACAACACCACTGTGCATATATACCCATGTTTCAAAGAATTCCACAAGCTGCAGGAGTTCTAGGAAAGTGTCCAGTGACTGTACATTTGTATATATATTATAGAACAATAGTAATGAACATTTTTTTATTATTTGTTTGTGTAAACAAGTTTTGTAAACTATAAAGATACTAATGTTTATACGATTATTGTGTTGCATACGAGTGTATATATATATACATTGCACCTTACTTTGGTCTCACAGGCCACATAAGTTACGTAAGAAAATAGTGAAAAAAACAAGAAATCTACGAATGGAAGTAAACAAAAGTTTACTGAGTGAGCGGCATTCGCCGCTGTTGCCATATGCGGCTCATTTTCTGCCAACTTTACGCCTCCATATCTTCGTAAGTATTGATCACAAAAAATTTTTTTTAGGATAAAAACAATCAGAAAAATAATCTTAACAATTTGATAAGAAAAAAATCATTTTTTTTTTTCGAATATTTCCCGACATAAAATGACAGTTTCAGAAAGGAGTCTCCGACAGTCAAAGGGTTAATATATGCTGTACAGTAATTCACCTTTAACAAAATCATTATTGCTAAATCTACATTTCTTTACCAATCTCTACCAACAAGATCTTAAACCCTCACATGTGCTTAAAATGAACATGCATAAAATACCAATTCTTTTGGTAATAAATATTAAGAGATAATAATAATAATAATAATAATAATTTATTTTGACATGATACATGTTTGTACAAAGGAATATAATAGTTGGGTGTACATGCCAAAAGCCCCTTTATATGCAGAGCAATTTTGGCAAACTTAAAACTAACTTAAGATTAATAAGGCAATAACAGTACATATGGTCATTAGATGAGTTACAATGAATAGAAGAGAATTGAGTATTCTGTTAGGTCATGCTATATGGCTTTAATAAGTTTTGTGATTAACATTTGACCTGAGTACAGTGGACCCCCGGAAATCGGCTGGTCTGATTATCGGCCGGCTCGATTATCGATCGCTTTTTTCGGCCCAATTTTTGCCCGATTATAAGCCCGTGTCCCAGGCCTGCCCCGCGCTTGTGCGCCTCACTGAGCAGGCATCTTGAGCCAGTCTAGCTTTGTTTATCACAATAAATTCATTGTGTTTAGTGCTTGTTTATTGATTGTGACTGTGAAATAAGCCACCATGGGTCCAAAGAAACTTAATAGTGGTAGCCCTTTGGTAAAGAAAGTCACAAACACGATAGAATTGAAGAAAGAAATTGTAGCAAAGTACCAAAGTGGAGGAGGAAGAGAGGGGAGAATGTGCCTTCTTCAGTGATTCTACGATATGTACAATTCTAAAGCAGCACAAGTCAATAGAGGCTATAGCACCAGCCAGCGGTAAAGTGTAGCATTAACAGTGTAGCAAGTAAGTTAAGCGATTAAGCGATAGAAAATTACGACACGAAACTTAACTCCTCCATTGTTGTTTGAGGTATACTATAAGGGCACTGAGACCAGAGCTGCCCTCTGCCACCATCTCCTCCAAGATAAGTGTAAATATTTCTTATTTATATAAGTGTGAATATTTCTTATTTACAAATTAAAGTGTAAATATTTCTTATTTACAAATTAAAGTGTAAATATTTCTTATTTATAAATTATGTACAGTTTGTGTGAATAGTGGTGGTGGCTTTCTGCTGCAGCCGACCACCACCACGGCTTATGGTCAGTGGCCCTTATAGCCAACAACAACAAACACACTACCACCAGTCCTTCCACTCATAATGACATGTTTTATTCATTCTAGAGTTTATATCATGTTTCTATGTTATTAATATTGTTTATTATGTCATATTAGATGAATTGTGCTAGATAAATAAGCTGTAGGGTTGATATTATTGTCATATTGAAGGACTATCTTGTCCTGCCTCCAAACAAACTCCTACCTCTCTCATACGCCAACAAGAGTCTTCAATAAAGGTAAAACTGATTTAACTGTTCATTTATCAATTAAAATTAGTGCTTTAATTAGTGGAGGCAGGGGTGGGCGTGTTGCTGGTGTGGGTGGAGGCAGGGGTGGGGGTGTTGCTGGTGTGGGTGGAGGCAGGGGTGGGGGTGTTGCTGGTGTGGGTGGAGGCAGGGGTGGGGGTGTTGCTGGTGTGGGTGGAGGCAGGGGTGGGCGTGTTGCTGGTGTGGGTGGAGGAAGGGGTGGGTGTGTTGCTAGTGTGGATGGAGGCAGGGGTGGGAGTAGTATTTATTCTTTAAAAAAATGAATTTTTGGTGAATATTTTTGGGTGGAACTGATTAATTGTATTTACATTACAGTGGACCCTCGGTTAACGAATACCCCGGAAATCGTGCAATTATGTAAGTATAATTTTGTAAGTTCTTGTGGAAGTGTATTTTTGGGGGTCTGAAATAGACTAACCTACGTGAAATTTTTCCTTAAGGGAGTAAATTCGTTCGGTAATGGCACTTGAGCAGACTTCAGGAGTGAAGTTTTTACGAAACTCGGGGGTCCACTGTATTTCTTGTGGGAAATAAGGGTTCAAAAATTGGCCAGTTCGATTTTAGGCCTAGCTCCTGGAATGGATTAGGGCTGATTTTCGGGGGTCCACTGTACAGATATTGAGAGTAAGTATATATTGATTGAAATATTTATGATTCCACTTTACCAAAATTGTAATTATTCAATTTACAGTTCTTGACCAGTGTCTTAACAAACAATTATGAGCCCTCCACCCATGCATAAGGAGTCTGGATCAACAAAGTTGTGTTATGTTAAGACTGCACAAGAAATATAAAGTATACAGCAGTCCTCCCCCTTCCGTATTCACGTGGGATACAATCCAAGACATACTGTGGATACCTGAAACTGTGGATAGTAGTGAACCCTATGTATGTGTCATTTTTCGATTGCTTATACTTACCTTTTACATAAGTAACTATAATAAAGTTCGATAACTTACACACCATAAGTTTAGAACTAGCACTTTTTCACCGATGGGAAGCACTTCACGGCTTCTCTTAGGCCAGCATCACTACTTTTGCACTTTGAGACCATTATTAAGTAAAATTAAGGGTTATTCTTGGGCCATGTTAAACCATGGATAATTGAAACCGTGGAAACTGAATCCACAGATACAGGAGTTCTACTGCATTTAAATTTTGAATTTTGGATGTACAGGGGCGTTGTCAAGGATATTCCGATCACATACGTGCAGATATATACTGCAAAAGTAATTACTGATTTCAATGGGGTCATTGCATAAATGTTAATTTGCATTCAGTGAACTTGCCTGAAGCAAGGAACACCGGCTCTACGCTGAATACTAAGTGCAGGATGTAGCCTTCCTCCTCAGCAAATGGTTGAGAAATATGTGAGAGTAAATGTGTTTACTTCTAAAGATTGAAATGCAAAACTGAAAACTGATCACACTGCATTTCGTTTTTGTTAGTTTTTGATAACAGTTAATTGATTCAAATGAGAAATATAAAGGTTGAGTTTGGTAGATTTTTCTTCTGGAGTTCAACAGGTATTGGGCAGAGGGACTGTGTTAGGGTGGTGTAAAATAGGAAAGTTTGAAATATTGTTGAAAATGATGAGAAAACATTATACAGTACTATATGTGAAGATTCATTCTAATCGTACCATATTTAGAAGTATCACTTGTCCACTAAAATTGTTGAAAATTTTGAAAAAGTTGTAAAATTCCCCTCTCCCCCTCTTCTTGTTTATTAGCTCCTCTTTGGGAGGTGGGGGGAGGGGAATTCATCATTCATAGGGGCTCGTATCCCACTCCTTACCTTGTCGTGACTTCTTGTAGCCACAATAGACTTCTGAGTGTTGGGTGTACCCACTGGTACTCTTTAACCAATTGCAGGAGAAATTGCTTTTGTTTTTCATCCTTTGCCAGGTTCTGGTTATACTCTTGAATAAAGATAAAGATAAAGGTTTATTTCTTTGTAAAGGTTACAATGTGTAATTACAATATTGGTTTGCTAAGTACAAAGAAAACCACTATCATGCCAGGGCATTTCGAGCAGATTGCAACACCTCACTTGGTGAAGTCATCAATTACTACACATGGAGTCCTTCAAACATTCAAACATGATCTTGGTGCCATTGAACTGGATCAACACTGGCTTCACCAGAGGTGATTGTCCCTAACTCACAAATGTGATGTTTAGTTGCTAGTATTGGAAGAGGATGAGAGCTCCAATGTCAGTGATGCCTTGATCCTCCTTAAGCATTCGTTTTTTGTAACTGGCTTTCTCAGACACCATTCTTTGCTGCTCATGTTCATTCCTTGCAACCATCTTTTTTTCTACCCGTCTTTCTTGCTCTGCAGATATAGGAATGCTTTATCTACCTCAGTGACAGGCATATTGAGGATGTTGGCATGGGCAGTGTTGAAAATGTCTTCCAACTTTCAGTGAAGAGCTGTTTTTGCAACTGTGGTTGTGACTCCTGAGTTCTGCTTATGAATTTTTTATCAAATTTTGAAATGGTTCTAAACTTTCTTGTTAGCAAAAGTAGGAATTCTAGGTATCTCTCAGATCCTTGCTTCTCTGAGTTTTGTGGCATCAAATATGTTTTTTCTCAACAATATGTAGAAAGAAGAATGACTGATGGGCATCACCTTTTAACCCATTAATAGTGGCAGACCAAGGAAGAAAAAAGTGCTGGTGGTGTAGCAGAATTTAGAAAAAAAAATCAGTTTTAAAATGTAAAATAAAACCAAAAGCAAAAAAAAAAAAAGTTTGAAACTTAAAGATTTATGGAGCGTTGAAGTTGACAAAAAAAAAAAAAAAGGATTCAGCGATGGCAACTTAGTCGTGATTTGAGCAAGCTGTAGTTTTTTGTTTTTGTATTTTCTTGGGTAATTATGCATATTTTATTTAGTTTATTTTTGTTTTTAATTTCTGACACTAAATTCAATGTTTTTATATGACAATGTATATGGCTTTTATAGTTTTTTGTACAGTAAACAGGCTGAGAAACATTTTGCACCATTTATAAAAATTAGTTAACACTATAAATTAATCACTATTTGCTTTTTTTTTATTATTAACACAGCCGATTCCCACCAAGGCAGGGTGGCCCGAAAAAGAAAAACTTTCATCATCATTCACTCCATCACTGTCTTGCCAGAGGGGTGCTTTACACTACAGTTATAAAACTGCAACATTAACACCCCTCCTTCAGAGTACAGACACTGTACTTCCCATCTCCAGGACTCAAGTCCGGCCTGCCGGTTTCCCTGAATCCCTTCATAAATGTTACTTTGCTCACACTCCAACAGCACGTCAAGTATTAAAAACCATTTGTCTCCATTCACTCCTATCAAATACGTTCATGCATGCTTGCTGGAAATCCAAGCCCCTCGCACACAAAACCTCTTTTACCCCCTCCCTCCAACCTTTCCTAGGCCGACCCCTACCCCGCCTTCCCTCCACTACAGATTTATACACTCTCGAAGTCATTCTGTTTCGTTCCATTCTCTCTACATATCCGAACCACACCAACAACCCCTCCTCAGCCCTCTGGATAATAGTTTTGGTAATCCCGCACCTCCTCCTAATTTCCAAACTCCGAATTCTCTGCATTATATTCACACCACACATTGACCTCAGACATGACATCTCCACTCCACTCCACATCTTCTCGTTGCAACATTCATCACCCATGCTTCACACCCATCTAAGAGTGTTGGTATAACTATACTCTCATACATTCCCCTCTTTACTTCCATGGACAAAGTTCTTTGTCTCCACAGACTCCGAAGTGCACCACTCACCCTTTTCCCCTCATCAATTCTGATTCACCTCATTCTTCATAGACCCATTTGCTGACATTCCACTCCCAAATATCTGAATCATTCACCTCCTCCATACTTTCCCATCTGATATCCATCTTTTGTCACCTATCTTGTTATCCTCATCACCTTACTCTTTCTATATTCACTTTCATTTTCTTTTACATCCCTACATTCATCCACCAACCTCTGCAACTTCTCTTCAGAGGTTGGTGGATGAATTTGGTAGGGTATGTAAAAGAAGAAAATTGAAAGTGAATATAGGAAAGAGTAAGTTGATGAGGATAACAAAAAGATTAGGTGACGAAAGATTGGATATCAGATTGGAGGGAGAGAGTATGGAGGAGGTGAATCTATTCAGATATTTGGGAGTGGATATGCTATGAAAAAAAATTCCTTATGTCTGTTTATAGTCTTTCATTATATTACTTTTTTTTCTGAATTTATAATATTAGTGAAAACAAGGAGCCAGGCAGAGTGGCACATCACACGCTCCTCAGTACAGTGGTACCCCTAGTTTCAGCCATAATTCGATCCAGGAGGCTGTTCAAGTGCCGTTACTGAACGAATTTGTTCAAATAAGGAATAATGTAAATTAGATTAGTCCGTTTCAGACCCCCAAAAATACACTTACAAAAGCACTTACAATAATACACTTACATAATTATTCGAGTTGGGAGGTGGCCGAAACTTGGGGTACCACTGTACAGTGAACATTCGGTTAGCGGCCGTTCCTGTTAGTGGCCAACTCGGTTAGCGGTCTGTTTTACGGCTCCTGGTTAGCGACCGTTATTTCGGTTAGCGGCTGTATGGGACGTGTCAACCCGCCGGCTGGGGCCGCTTGCGCTTCAGTTTGGCTGTCTCTCTCGGTGCGTAAGGAAACTTCTGCTCATTCATCCAGACATTTCGCTTGTTTTCCATTGTTTTTTGCCAGTGCAACTGCGAAATAAGTAACCTAGTAAAGTTCCTGTGGCAAAGAGAGTGAGAAACACGATGGAATTTAAGAGAGAAGTGATTGAGAAATATGAGTGGTATGTGGGTGCTGGAACTTGCCAGGATGTTTGGGAAAAACAAATCAACAATTACAACCATCCTGTCAAAGAAAGAACAAATCAAGGAGGCTAATGTTGCCAAAGGAGTAAATGTGCTTACGAAACAAAGGTCACCAATAATCGAACAAATGGAAAAGTTATTGTTATTGTGGATTAAAGAAAAACAAATAGTGGGAGACAGTGTAGTGGAGTCTGTTATTTGTGAGAAGGCAAGGCATTTGCATGAAGATCTTGTGAAGAAAACTCCTGGAACAAGTGCTGCTGGTAGTGAATTCATTGCCAGCAAAGGCTGGTTTGAGAGATTTAAGAAGCGTACTGGCATACACAGTGTTGTAAGGCATGGTGAGGCTGCAAGTTCAGACAAACATTCTGCTGAAAAGTTTGTGCAGGAATTTCAGGACTACATAAAGAGTGAAAATCTAAAACCCCAACAAGTGTTTAACTGTGATGAAACAGGCCTGTTTTGGAAGAAAATGCCCAACAGGACCTACATCATGCAGGAGGAAAAGACACTGCCAGGACACAAATCTATGAAAGACAGGCTAACTCTCATGTTGTGTAGCAATGCAAGTGGGGATTTCAAAGTGAAGCCTTTACTCTTGTATCACTCTGAAACTTCCAGTGTGTTCAAGAAACACAATGTCCACAAGAAAAGATTGTGTGTGATGTGGAAATCAAATCAAAATGCATGGGTCACAAGGTCAAATTTCAAAGATTGGGGTGAAAAAATACCTTCAGGATAACAATTTGGGACTCAAGTGCCTCCTGGTACTGGACAATGCTTCTGCACATCCTCCAGACTTGGAAGACCAAATATCTAGGGACTTCAAATTTATAAAAGTGAAGTTCTTGCCTCCTAACACCACTTCTCTTCTCCAGCCCATGGACCAGCAGGTCATTTCTAACTTCAAGAAACTGTACACCAAAGCAGTGTTTCAGAAGTGCTTTGAAATGACCTCGGACACTGAATTGACCCTTAGAGAGTTCTGGAAGAATCACTTCAATGTCTACAACTGCATAGGCCTTATAGGTAAGGCTTGGGAGGGAGTGACTACCGGGACTTTGAACTCTGCTTGGAGACCACTGTGGCCGGATTGTGTTGACGAGGGATTTTGAAGGATTTGCGGCTGATGACCCTGTGCCTGTTGTGGAACATATTGTGACATTGGGGAACAGCCTGGGGTTGGAGGTGAGTGGTGAGGATGTGGAAGAGTTGGTGGAGGACCACAGGGTAGAGCTGATCACTGAAGAGCTGCAAGAACTGGAAGTGGAACTTCATCAGACCAAAGTTCAGGCAATTGCTTCAGAAAAGGAGGAGGAGGAAAAGGAAGAGAAGGAGGTGCCTTCTGCAGAGATTAAGGAAATTTGTTATATGTGGACTAAGGTGCAGACATTTGTTGAAAAACACCATCCTGACCAAGCTGAAACAAGCCATATCTGCAACATGTTTAGTAACAAAACCTTGTTCCACTTCAGGGAAATGTTAAAGAGGCACCAGAAACAGAGCACTCTGGACAGTTATTTTGTGTGACAGGGTTCTAGTGACTCTCAAGCTGGTCCTAGTGGCATTAAAAGAAAAAGAAGCAAAGTAACCCCAGAGAGGGACTTGTTACCTGAAGTCCTTTTGGAGGGGGATTTCCCTTCCAAAAACTAACTCCTCCCTATTTCCTCCTACCTATCTTCCAGAAGCCAGCATTAGTCTTCAATAAAGGTATGTAATACTGATTTAATTGTTAAAAAAAATATTTTTTTGTGAATATTTTTGTCTGGATAAGGGTAAAGAGGTTTTTGTGGCCTTTATGGATTTGGAAAAGGCGTATAATAGGGTGGATAGGGGGGCAATGTGGCAGATGTTGCAGGTGTATGGAATAGGAGGTAGGTTACTGAAAGCAGTGAAGAGTTTTTATGAGGATAGTGAGGCTCATGTTAGAGTGTGTATGAGGGAGGGGGACTATTTCCCAGTAAAAGTGGGCCTTAGACAAGGATGCGTGATGTCACCGTGGTTGTTCAATATATTTATAGATGGGGTTGTAAGAGAAGTGAATGTGAAGGTCTTGGCAAGAGGTGTGGGGTTAAAAGATAAAGAATCAAATACAAAGTGGGAGTTGTCACAGTTGCTTTATGCTGATGACACTGCTTTTGGGAGATTCTGAAGAGAAGTTGCAGAGGTTGGTGGATGAATTTGGTAGGGTGTGTAAAAGAAGAAAATTGAAAGTTTATTTTAGGAAAGAGTAAGGTGATGAGGATAACAAAAAGATTAGGTGACGAAAGATTGGATATCAGATTGGAGGGAGAGAGTGGAGGAGGTGAATGTATTCAGATATTTGGGAGTGGGCATGTCAGCAGATGGGTCTATGAAGGATGAGGTGAATCATAGAATTGATGAGGGGAAAAGGGTGAGTGGAGCACTTCGGAGTGGAGACAAAGAACCTTGTCCATGGAAGTAAAGAGGGGAATGTATGAGAGTATAGTTATACCAACACTCTTATATGGGTGTGAAGCATGGATGATGAATGTTGCAATGAGGAGAAGGCTGGAGGCAGTGGAGATGTCATGTCTGAGGTCAATGTGTGGTGTGAATATAATGCAGAGAATTCGGAGTTTGGAAATTAGGAGGAGGTGCGGGATTACCAAAACTATTATCCAAAGAGCTGAGGAGGGGTTGTTGAGGTGGTTCGGACATGTAGAGAGAATGGAACGAGACAGAATGACTTCGAGAGTGTATAAATCTGTAGTGGAGGGAAGGCGGGGTAGGGGTCGGCCTAGGAAAGGTTGGAGGGAGGGGGTAAAGGTGGTTTTGTGTGCGAGGGGCTTGGACTTCCAGCAAGCATGTGTGAGCGTATTTGATAGGAGTGAATGGAGACAAATTTTTTTTAATACTTGACGTGCTGTTGGAGTGTGAGCAAAATAACATTTATGAAGGGATTCAGGGAAACCGGCAGGCCGGACTTGAGTCCTGGAGATGGGAAGTACAGTGTCTGCACTCTGAAGGAGGGGTGTTAATGTTGCAGTTTTATAACTGTAGTGTAAAGCACCCCTCTGGCAAGACAGTGATAGAGTGAATGATGATGAAAGTTTTTTTTTTTCGGGCCACCCTGCCTTGGTGGGAATCGGCTGATGTGTTAATAAAAAAATAAAAAAAATTTTTTGTTTGGAACGGATTAATTGTATTTACATTAATTCGTATGGGGAATATTAATTCGGTTAAAGGCCATTTCGGTTAAAGGCCTAGCTCCTGGAACGGATTACAGCCGCTAACCTAGGGTCCACTGTATCATGTATCTCTGCGTTGTCTTGGCTTTTAGTACCATGCATGCACAAATAACATCATCTATGCTCTCCTCTTTTCTCTAGAAGGAATAGTTGATGGGAAGTGGGCACCTTGATTTAAAGAAAATAGATCACTTTCATCAATATGCCAGTGAGTTGATGTATTAATAGGTTATGCTTTCTCTCTCACACTCTGGTGGCCAGTGAATAATTCTCTTCAGAGGTGAGCATTAGCTTTATTTGGTTTAAATGGTGTAGGAAAGTAGGCACATAAAAGTATATAGGGAAGAACAGAACAGTTATATGAGTATGTTAGTAAGGAAAATATTGAAAAAAAAAATAGGCACTAACATCAAATTTTGTTGTTCGTGCCTAGCACAAGCCCTGCCAGGATTATGCCTGACTGGAGAGGGAGAGGTGAGACTTCTTGCTTGTAGGCTGTATGTTGGGTTAGTGAGAGAGAGTTAGCATCTCTTGAACTGAAGTCTAGGTACTCCAGCCTGCGAGATGGCAGCACCTGACTTGAAATAAGAGGGTAGCCTGACATGAAATATAAAACCCAACAGGACTTACGTTGATGGTGTGGCTCCCTGGTATGTTTCTACCGTCTGTCTTATTACAAAATAATGGAAATCACTAAATTTGGTTTCCTTCCTGTTTTTACTTACAACAAATTGTAAGCATTTAGTTTTGCCACATCCAAGAGATGGAAAAATAATTTCATCTACTATTACCTCTTGAATCTTTTTCCGACACAAGCAGTTGATTGTGTCAGATGTGTCAACTAAACATATGTTGCTTATGTAATCAAGAATTACAAGTGGTTTTTCAATGTGTTCTTCTGTACGTCTGTTTGCCTTTCCAGTTTAATTTCATGCCTGAGTATGGTTGTTAATGTTGTTACATCCCTCTTTATTGTTTTCAATGCCCCAGCCATCTCCCTCCAAGGCAGGGTGACCTAAAAAGAAAAACAAAAGTTTTTCTCTTTACATTTATTAATTTATACAGGAGAAGGGGCTACTAGCCCCTTACTCCTGGCATTTTGGTTGCCTCTTACAACACACATGGCTTATGGAGGAAGAATTATGTAGGATATGTGGGGCATTGGGCCTCTAGCAGCAACAACCTGGTTGAGCAGGCAAACACCAGACAAGCCTGGGCTCCGGGAGTAGAAAATTCTTGGAACTGATGATGGAGATCCCTCTCTGTTATGCCTTCGAAATGCCATTATGTCACTAGCCTGAAATGCTTTCATTTCATTATGAGTTAATGGCTTTCTGAATGATGGCACGAGTTGTTTGTTTACTTGCGCACTCTCGCACGTTACTGTATTATTAACCTTCAGGAAATTACAATGTGAGGGGTTTGTGTACCAATTATTTGTGAATCATTTATGCCCCTTGCCTAGATACAGTACCATAATTTTCATGACAACAGCAGCACATATTCCTAAAAGATCTCTGGTGTTTTCTGAGGTTTTTCTTGCCTGTGTACACATCTAACATACCAGTTTCACAGTCACACATCACAAAAATTGTTTGATACCAAAGCAATGTCTTTTGCTTGGAATATATTGCTTAAAGAAATATTTGCTGTTTTGGAGGGACATCTGAACTGTTGTATCTGCGCACCTCTGGCAAGACAGTGATAGTGTGAATGATGGTGAAAGTGTTTCTTTTTTGGGTCACCCTTCCTCCGTGGGAGACGGCCAGAGTGTTAAAAATATTT
Organism: Cherax destructor; assembly: GCA_009830355.1. Taxonomy (NCBI): domain Eukaryota; kingdom Metazoa; phylum Arthropoda; class Malacostraca; order Decapoda; family Parastacidae; genus Cherax; species Cherax destructor. Next base: position 4,633 of record WNWK01028533.1, on the reverse strand, counting down.
TAATTCACTGTATTTCCCTTATTTTGTACAACAGATATCTGGGGATTACTATTATCAGAGAAATACTAAATATGCAATAACAACAAAAAGCCATCACCTGTCATTATTTCACTGAAAGCTGGTTGATTAAAGTTTATTTGTACCCCAGTACTTTGAGTGTTGCAGAGAACAAGTATAGTATGTATATCTGCAACAGTGGTATACTTTCACCTGTGAAGCTGAGATTTCACTGTCAAATTCACTGGAATTGTCAGTTACTGGACAGCTGCGCTGAATTTCCCATTGTTTGCTGGTGGTTTCTTAATGTTTGGTGGTGCAGCAGCTGGTGTCAGGGGCCTTTGTGGTGCCACAGGTTGTGGTGTAGCAGCTGGTGTCAGGGTCCATTGTGGTGGAACAGCTGGTGTCAGGGGTCCCTTGTGGTGTAACAACTGGTGTCAGGGTTCCTTTTGGTGTCACAGCTTGTGTTTGTGGTGCAGCAGCTGGTATCAGAGTCCCTTACGGTGTCACATGTATACTTGTAATAAAGCAGGTGGTGGCACTGCAACTCCTGCAATATTACTAAAACCAACATCATCAGCAGAATCACGTTCACTACCCTTTTCCGCATCACCAGTGTTTCTAGTATTATTGCCACAGAATAATTCAAGGACATATGATGCACTACTAGACCTTGTGCGATACCGGCCTATGGCTGGGCTTCAGAAGTAAAAAGACTTTCGGAACTCATCAGAGGTATATCAAAAGTCATGAGGTAATATGCCTCACTATCACTTGAATCAGCAGTATCAAGTGGTAGTTCTTGCTTCAGTCATACTTCTGAGATACATAACTGAATGTAAAGATAAAAGAGTGCCAGTGATCATTGTAAAGAATCAAAGCTTGATCTGTAGTGAGCAAAACAAACGCAACCTCTCAGCCCGACAGATGCTGATACACTGAAATTAAAACATCGATCACATGTTGCTACTGTCGTACTGCAGTGCCAGAAGTATGAAGCATGTACATTTGAGTAATTCCTACATAGTAATGCCTAAAAATGTGTGAATGCTGTCATTAATGAAAGTGAAAGGGACACTATATCTACCAGACAAGTATTAGCATAATTAATAAATTTAATTAATAATTTTGAAGTGACACCTCTATTTAGACTCCCATCATAATGAAAACTCTTACATTTGTTGTTTTCTTGCCATTTTCAACTATGTTAAGGGATGGCTACCATAAGAATGTACTGAAGTGAGAGATATGGGAGAAGTATAAAATAGAACCAGTGAAAAGCAGGACCATCATAGGCATAATAAGAATGCTGTGCCAACTTCATGGTCCAAGACTCTTCAACTTGGTACCAGCAGATGCAGAAATTTTGCCAGAACAAATGTAGAGGTTTTAAAGGGAAAACTGCCTGAATACCTCTAGTAAGTGCTAGGTTAACCAGGCTGTGATGGCTATATGAGAAAATGGGCTGCTTGCAATAACAGCCTGGTTTAACAGGTAGTGGAAAGAAGTTTTTTCTTGTAGTCCATTGCTGGGCTGTAAAAAGAACTCAAAACTGGTCACTGGTCACCACTGATAATCTACAGTATAAAGACCATGAACCTTTCAAAATAAACAAATTTTGCAGTAAGAAAAAATTGAAATAGTACTATGAAATCTAACAGATGTACAGAACAGTGTATATAAAATCTATAGCATAAGATGTGCATAGCTTCTCTCCAGTCTATTGTTCAACTGGTGTTAGGGATCATTGGTGCTCGTGGCTTAGTCATGTCTACGGCTCACACACTGAGGGACCAGGATCCATCCCTGGCACGGGTAAAACATTGGTCCTGTTTCCTTAATCTGGTTGTCCCTGTTCACCTAGCAGAAGGTAGGTAGGAAGCATCCTGGGTGTAAGGTGATTAACATCCTGGTACCTACTTACTGCTAGACGAACAGTGACTAAAGGTGTAAGTATATTAACACCTAGGTTTCTACTTACTGCTAGGTGAACAGAGACTACCAGAGAGTCATACAAGTCACAAATAACTATACAAATTTAACAAGGAAGGGAAGAAAGAATTTTTTAAAAATAAATCCAAAGTAGTTGGCAGAATACTATATGATAGAATATATAATCTTGTAAGCAAGTATGTAAAGAACTAATTTAAAAAAAATTATGTTTAAAGCATCAAGGACAACAAAATTGCCAGTGGAAGAGGAAATGTGAGATAATAAATACAGTGGACCCTCGGTTAACGAATACCCCGGAAATCGTGCAATTATGTAAGTATAATTTTGTAAGTTCTTGTGGAAGTGTATTTTTGGGGGTCTGAAATAGACTAACCTACGTGAAATTTTTCCTTAAGGGAGTAAATTCGTTCGGTAATGGCACTTGAGCAGACTTCAGGAGTGAAGTTTTTACGAAACTCGGGGGTCCACTGTATGATAATTCAGAAAGAATAAAAAGCACAATACAGTGGACCCTCGGTTTTCGTTCACCTCCAAACTCAAACAATTATGTAAGTGTATTTTTGTAAGTGCTTTTGTATGTGTATTTTTGGGGGTCTGAAATGACTAATGTAATTTACATTTGTCTTTATGGGAACAAATTCGTTCGGTAATGGCACTCAAACAGCATTCTGGAAAGAATTTTCAACGAGAACTGAGGGTCCACTGTACTGTGATTGGAACAATACTCCAGAGGGTTTTTGGTACTCTTTAAATGCTGCATTTCTAGATTTATATTTTGCCACAGAAGTGGCTAGTTTATTGTGCACCCCATATCCATCCTGTGGATGATAGTGCAAGAGCATATGGATACACACAAGGCCTAGGAACTAGGCCCCAAAAGGGTTAACAGGAGAACATCTGGATTTATATCTACAGTTCACTTATCTGTTAAAAGTAAATTTAGGAAATTTGCTTAATATATCTGGTATCTTATTATCATTAATAAGATACTTTGATTCTGGTGAAGGACTCTTGATCCAAGGAATTGGAGCCACCCTTCCCTATCCTAGATCCAAATCTGATTACCTTCCATTCCCCAGGTGCTGTGTGACTCCCATATGGGTTTAGTGCTTCCCCATGAAACATTATTTATATCAGGGGTCCCCAAACTCTTCAGTACATCAACATCGCAAAGTTTCAGATTGTTCATCGACTCCCAAACATTTGTTATATAAAGATAATTGAATAAATAGTACTCTGAATATAATAATATTGGTAGAATTACGATCAATATGTTAGTAAAGGACAAATGAACTAATGTGACATTTATTGTGGCAACGTTCGCTCTGCAGGAGCTCTGGAGAGCGAAACGTTGCCACAATAAAATGTCACATTAGTTGCATTTGTGTCCTTTTACTTAACAGTACTCTGAATAATAATAATAATAGATAATATTTAATGATCATAAAAATGAGGAAGTGGAACAGAATTTTTCCTCCGTAAGTCATGCGTGTTGTAAGAGGCGACTAAAATGCCAGGAGCAAGGGGCTAGTAACCCCTTCTCCTGTATTCATTACTAAATTTAAAAAGAGAAACCTTTGTTTTTGTTTTTATGCCACCCTGCCTTGGTGGGATGCAGCCAGTGCATTGAAAGAAGAAGAAAAATAGGTAATACAGTCTCTCCTCACTAAACGACGGAGATAGGGACCCAAGACACCGTCGGTAAGCGAATTCGTCGCTAAACGAGGAGCATACTATACAGATCTCTCTCCACATTTGTCCAATCTGTTTTTAAAACTACCCAAGGTCCTATCAAAGCTAAAACCTTGGGTAGTTTCAAATTTAGGTTGGATAAATACATGAGTGAGAGGGGTTGGATTTGAGTGGGACTTGCATGTGAGTAAATTTAGAAAGGATATAGGAATGTATTGGTTTGGAAATAGGGTAGTTGATGAGTGGAACAGTCTGCCTAGTAGGGTTATTGAAGCTAGGACCTTGGTTAGTTTCAAATTTAGGTTGGATAAATTCACGGTGAAAGGGGTTGGATTTGAGTGGGAATTACACATGACTAAATAGAATTATCAAAGCTTATTTCGTGGGTAGCATTTAAGATTGGATTGAACAAATATCTTGTTAGTGGGATGGAATATGAAGGACATAAGAACATAAGAACATAAGAAAGGAGGAACACTGCAGCAGGCCTGTTGGCCCATTCTAGGCAGGTCCTTCACATTCCATCCCACCAACAGAATATTTGTTCAACCTAATTTTCAATGCTACCCAAAAATAAGCTTTGATAATTTTATTTACTCATGTGCAATTCCCACTCAAATCCAACCCTTTCACTCATGAATTTATCCAACCTAAATTTAAACTACCCAAGGTCCTTGCTTCAATAACCCTACTAGGCAGACTGTTCCATTCATCAACTACCCTATTTCCAAACCAATACTTTCCTATATCCTTTCTAAATCTAAACTTATCTAACTTGAATCCATTATTGCGGGTTCTCTCTTGGAGAGATACCCTCAAGACCTTATTTATATCCCCTTTGTTAATACCCATTTTCCACTTGTATACCTCGATCATGTCTCCCTCATTCTACGTCTTACAAGTGAATGTAATTTAAGGGTCTTCAATCTTTCTTCGTAAGGAAGATTTCTAATGCTATGTATTAATTTAGTCATTCTACGCTGAATGTTTT
>WNWK01028532.1:0-25279 GCA_009830355.1 Cherax destructor | reverse complement strand
ACATAACACATCTTTGTCTAAGGTCCACTTTTACTGGGAAAAAATTTCCCCCTCTCCTACATACTCTAACCTGAGCCTCACTATCCTCGTATTCATACAGTTGCAACATCTGCCACGTTGCCCTTCCCATCCACACTATCATATGCCTTTTAGAAATCCATAAATGCCACAAAAACCTCTTTACCCATATCTAAATACTGTTCACCTATATGTTTCTGTAAACACTTGGTCTACACACTTCCTACCATTCCTAAAGCCTCCTTGTTCATCTGCTATCCTACTCTCCGTCTTAATTTTAATTCTTTCAATAATAACTTTACCATACACTTTACCAGGTATACTAACAGACTTATTCCCCTATAATTTTGCCTTTTTTTTTTGTCCCCTTTGTCATTATACAAAGGAACTATGCACGCTCTCTGCCAATCCCTAGGTACCTTACCCTCTTCCATACATTTATAAAATAAAAGAACCAACCACTACAAAACTATATCCCCACCTGCTTTTAACATTTCAATCTTTATCCCATCAATCAGCTGCTTTACCCCTTTCATTCTACCCACTGCCTCACGAACTTCCCCATATATATATATATATATATATATATATATATATATATATATATATATATATATATATATATATATATATATATATATATATATGTATATATATATATATATATATATATATATATATATATATATATATATATATATATATATATATATATATATTTTGTGACAGTTCACTATATTTTCGGGTAAAAATTTGGACTGATTGTGAAATAGTTAAGGTTTTTTATAATATCGTAATGATGACTCGAAATGAATGATTGTAGTTTGAGAGATAATAATAATAATAATAATAGCAATAACAATAATAATAATAATTAATAAATAATATATACTAATATGCAAATGGCGTCATGAGAGGTAGAAATGTAATGACCTTGACCTTAGCAAATATTATCATGGCAATAATATAATGTTTGCCAGTGGCGTTACGTCAGCCATCAATGTCACCTGCGGTGGGAACTACAGTACATTGTTAACAGCCTCATTACTACTTTAGCCGCGGTACTGGTCGCAAGACGCTGATGGTGATACGACAAGCTGTCTGGTCGACCCCCAAACTCTATCTCGAGTGGCTAGTGTCAGTTACATAAACTATGTGGATCTTCAGCTTATTTCTTTTGTCACTGAAAGTTTGCGGAGGATTTCCTTACATCAGGAGAGTAAATGATGGAAAGTTTGAAGCCCAGCGCTGGTGGGTGGTGTGGTCGGTGTTCTACTGCATCTTCGTCGTCCAGGCCTCAGTTTTGTTGCTTCTGTTTCCACTCGATTTTGGCACCAACGAAAACGACACCAGCGCCGTCATCGACAGGATCTGGTTTTACTGCTCCATCTCCTATTTCTCTCTCAACAGTATTTTCATGCTGGTGATGAGTCCTCGTCTGGCCAGGTTCCTTAATACACTTGGCAATTTACAACTGCAAAACAAACAAGTGGACACAACATCTCGTTTCAATATACTATCTTGCATATTTACCGCTGTCCTTATTATTTGCATTGTTGTTGCATCTGCCGTTTTCATTAAGATTCCCAGTGATGTGAACCTTGTAAGTAAGGAGATAATATTGTATATGCTTAACTACTACTCGTCTGGATTCTTGGTGGTGAGCCTCTAATAATTCTTCTGGGTTTATTTCTCATTTCTGTGAGAGAACTGCAACTAATCCAGGAGAAAATTTCGAGCTTACGGAATATAGTGTTGGACAGAACGAGTGTAAAATCTCCAAAGAAAATGATAGAATAAAAGCTATTAAGTCATGGGTGGAGGACAGTAAAGAAACCATCCTGAAGACTGGTATTCATAGAAGCCAGCCAATAAAGTATGAAGATGGAATGAGAGGGCGGCAGGAGGAGCACCTCAGAGCCGGCATCTTCGAGCAGATGGAGAGGCAGTTGGTGAACTTAGATGAGTTAGTGGAAGAGTTGCTGCACTACTACGGTGCCATGCTCCTGACGCTGCAGCTGGGTATTTGTATTGCACTCATCCTCGCCCTCTACTTCATCATTGACGTATCTAACACCCATCAGGTGGAGTGGGTGAAGGTGATGATGTGCCTGGTCTTGGCATGCGTGATACTTATCTTGAATTCAAGTCCCGACATGTTCAATAACCAGGTGAGCCACATTTACCAGGATGAAAATCAGATTGTAATGGACACTTCTTGATGCTTAAGGGTATCCAACATACTGTTGTCTTGTCAGTAAGTGGAGCACTCTTCAGCGCAGTTATTCACCTTCTCATCACCAACTATCTAGTGGTAGTAGAAGTAATTTTAAAGGAAATTTATAAACATTTTAGTCATTCATTTTTTATATATAAAGATGACTACTGTATATATATATATATATATATATATATATATATATATATATATATATATATATATATATATATATATATATATATATATATATATATATATATGTAGAATTTTTTTGAAAATTATTTGGACATAATAAAGGCTAGAACAAGATCGTTGATTTCCCTCTCAGATGTATATACTAAGTAATATTAATAACCTTTTAGTAACGTTACTTTCAGTCCTGATTCCGTGTATTTTATTTGTTAGTTAAATTCACAAGTCAGCTTCTTACAAATTTGCAAATAATACTTCTCTTTCCTTGGATCAAAACAAATTACCTGTCTTTCCAAAAGATCTGTCTTCTATATATAATATATTAAAATCAGTGAAGGAATTTTTTATGCAAATGCCTTTTAAGAACACTACTAATGAAGCGTTATGTATTTACTGGCAATTATATACACTGCAAAAGCAAAAATAAAGAATCTGTACAATTACCTATTAATTAAGAAATGAAAAGTACCCGAATCTACCGAGTTCAGATATTATCCATATGTCACAGCAGGTGACTGGTGAAGATAAACTATCTACGATTATCACACGTCAAACACAGCTTTCCGCCCCTTATACCACAGACATGACTACCAAGGGCAATAACCTGTCAAAATTAATAAGCTAATCGAGAAATATACAATATTCTATATTTTACATAGAACGATTTGAAATTGACGGTGAAATTCGCTTAAGAAAATTAAAAGTAGATACATAAAATAGATTGCAGAGGTAATATATCAGAGTGAGAGCTGTAGCGTTTCATGTTAATCAATGTTAAATTAGGTGCCAGGAGGTCATTTCTTAGGTGCAAGGTGATACGTCTTGGGCTTTCTTCGAGTAAGAGATAATTATCCAGGGATTGGCACGTTATTTCATAGACGAAGAGTGATAACAAAGTATTTGACTTAAGGTGTAATAACTTAGTCAGCATGTCATTCTTTTAGCAATGGCTGACAATGTTTTAGTAGTGATATATTACGTCAAATATGGAATGCATTCATATTTTTTTTTTGTGGTCATTTAGTTGTTGTTAGGGTAAGAACTGTAATTGTTTGTGATATAGTTAAGAGGTTTCCAAAATATCAGTGGCTATAATAATAATAATAATAATAATAATAATAATAATAATAATAATAATAATAATAATAATAATAATAATAATGATAATTATATAATAATAAAAACAATATAGTAATAGAAATAATAATGATAATAATAATAATAATAATAATAATAATAATAATAATAATAATAATAATAATAATAATAATAATAATAATAATAATTACTGTTATTGTTGTTGTTAAATATAATTCTACTATTTCTACTGTGTATATCATTATTACGTAAAGAAGTTTTTGCATTTTTATCATTATAATAATTATTAACATATGACTAATATTCACATTGCATTAAAAGGTAAAGAAATTATATTGACTTTGACAACACGTTTGTCTGTTTCATCACTCACTCCTACTTAAAGCTTTAGTTTAGCATATATTGTCACAGCAAGGAAATGAGTGAGCTTCTCAAGTCCCAATATGACTCGGTTTTTAGCGAGCCGCTAACCAGACTGAGTCGAAGACCTAAATGATTTTTTTATGAAAGAGACACAGAATTTGGTAGACTCGAACCTATCTGATATTATCCCGACGCCAAATGACTTCATCCAGAACTGCAAGAAGCCCTAATGTGCTTTTAACATCCTATGGAGAGGGAGCATGGGGGTCGTCTCACAGCTGCTATAGGGGCAGTAAAGCAATAACAAAGAACTCCAGACCGACAGCGCTAACGTCCCATATCATAAAAATCTTTGAAAGTGTTCTAAGAAGCAAGATCGCCACCCATCTACATACACATCCCAGGGCAAAACGGGTTTAGAGCAGGTCGCTCCTGTCTGTCCCAACTACTGGACCACTATGACAAGGTCCTGGATGCTCTAGAAGACAAATAAAATGCAGATGTAGTATACACAGACTTTGCAAAAGCCTTTGACAAGTGTGACTATGGTGTAATAGCGCACAAAATGCGTGATAAAGGAATAACAGGAAAAGTTGGTAGATGGATCTATAATTTTCTAACAAATAGAACACAAAGAGTAGTAGCAGAGTAAAGTCTGAGGCAGCTACTGTGAAAAGCTCTGTTCCACAAGGCACAGTACTCGCTCAGATCCTGTTCCTCATCCTCATATCTGACACAGACAGGGATGTAAGCCACAGCACCGTCTCTTCCTTTGTAGATGACACCCGAATCTGCATGACAGTGTCCTTCATTGAAGACACTGCAAGACTCCAGGGGGACATCTACCAAATCTTTAAAAGGGCCACAGAAAACAATATGAAGTTCAATGATGAGAAATTTCAATTACTCGGATATGGAAAACGTGAGGAAATTAAAACTATATCGGAGTATAAAACAAATTCCAACCACACAATAGAGCGAAAAACTAATGTAAAGACCTGGGAGTGATCATGTCAAAGGATCTCACCTTCAAAGACCATAACATTGTATCAATCGCATCTGCTAGAAAAATGACAGGATGGATAATGAGAACCTTCAAAACTAGGGATGCCACGCCCATGATGACACTCTTCAGGTCGCTTGTTCTATCTAGGCTGGAATATTGCTGCACACTAACAGCACCTTTCAAGGCAGGTGAAATTGCTGACCTAAAAGTGTACCTTCACGGCACACATAACTGCGATAAAACACCTCAATACTGGGAACGCTTGAAGTTCCTCAACCTGTACTCCCTAATTCCTAGAGGAATTGTACCAAACTCAGACCCAGTGTGGTGCAACTCAGACCCAGTGTGGTGCATCACCTCACTTTGTGAGGTGATGCCTCAAAATACACTGTAACAGGCCTACTGTTCCATAGTCTCAGTCATAAACAACAGTACTGCTTTCTCATGAAACGATAAATTACAAATAAATCAAACCTCTTAATATATCAAAATTATATCCAAACCAATATGAAGGAAAATTTGTATAGGTAATTCAGATTTAAAAATTCAGACAGCTGCACCACCATGGCAGTAATTTCATTCTCCTGTCTGGATACAAACCACAAGCTTCACCTTTCCATAAGTCTCCAGTGTCATACCTTTGTATTAGGTTGACAAATCCTGTTGTGCAGGCGAAATGTCTACAATAAATAACCAAATGTTGCACGTGATTCTTATTCATGAATGACTACTATTTGAATAAATAATTTAGAAAACCGACAAGCTGATAAATGACTAAAATATTTATATACTTGCCTTTAATAATACAACTAATAAAATATTGCATATATGGGCAATTATACACTGTAAAATGGTCATTGAAGCAAATAACGTCACTGGCAACAACACGTTACCTATTTAGCGTAACAAACACTGCATTCTCGCCCCATAAACCACATACACGACTACCAAGGGCAGCAGCCATTCAAAAATAATGGTAATTGTAAGTTTAGAGAGAGTTAAGAAATTGACGGTGGGAATTGGTTAAGAAATTTAACAAAGAAAAAGGATGATAGGTTGCCAGGTAATATTTCAGAGTGAGAGCTGAGAAGTGCATGTTTAACACTGTTAAATTAGGTGTCAGGAGGGTCTTTCATAGGTGCAAGGTGATACATCTTTGGCTTCTAGTAACAGATAATCATCTAGGTATTAGCAAGTTCTTTTAGTGAGGAAAATCGATAATAAATTGTACTAGAGATAAAGTGTGATAACTTAGCCAACACTTCACTGTGTAAGCAGTGGTTGACAGTGTTATAGTGGAGATATATTTCTTCAGGTATCTGAATAATTCATTACTATATTTTGACTGTTCAGTATTTTTAAGAGTAAGAATGGGAATTAATTATGACATAGTTATGTTGTTTTTATAACGTGATATTGATCATTCTAAAATTATGATTAGGATTCATTAAACAGGTGAAACAATGAAGATAATAATAATAATAATAATAAAAATAATAATAATCGTTATTTTTATTATTATTATAATGATTTGTTATCGTTGTTGACAGTACAATTACGACTAACTTCTCAATAATTAGATAAATTAATAATAATGATTATTTCAAATGGTATTTATATAATTTTTTTCATTATTTATATTACATATTCAAATACTTATATAGTGTTATAAGAATAAATTATATTGACCCCGTCCATACACTCTCTTTTTCTCAAAATTTAGTTTAACCAATATTATCATAGCTATTAGACGATGTTTGTCAGTAGCGTTAGTCAGACTTCGATGTCTCCTGCTGCGGTGATGACAGCCCAGTGTTGACGATCTTATTGCTACTTGAGCCCAGGTATTGGTGGCAAGGCGCCAGTGGTGACCTGACAAACTATCTGGTCAACTCCCAAACTTTGTCTCCTTAAGCGAGGAAACAGTGTTGTTAACACAGGCTAGTTATGAGGGTCTCTCAAGTACTTCTTTTTAACTTCAGTGCTTTCGGAGCATTTCCCACACCAGGAGGGTTGAAGATGGAAGGTTTGAGGCTAAATCGCTGGTGGGTGGTGTGGTCGGTGTTCGCTGTATCTTGGTCGTCAAAGCCTCAGTTATGCTGTTACTGTTTTCACACATTGTGTCAAATAATACCAACGCCAGTGCCATAATTGAAAAGCTCTGGTTATACTGCATCAGTTTCTCCTAGTGCTGTTCTGCTGGTGACGAGCCCACGTCTGGCCAGGTTCCTTCACGCTCTGGACAATCTACAACAGAAAGGGAAAGAAAAACAACTGTTTGTTTCAACACAATGTTTTCCATAATCATTGTTTACTCATTTTTCTTCACTGTTTCTTCCATTTTTTTAAAGATTCCCATTGATATGAGCCTAAAAGTAAGGAGATATTATGGTACACTGTTAACTACTTTACCGTCTGGATTCGTAGTGGTGAGCCTCTGTTGCTTAGTTTGTGTTTTTGCTGTTTTGGTGAGAACTGCAATTTATCCAGGATAAAATTTCGTGGTTGCCAGATAATAGTGATGAACAGAACAAATGCAAAATCTCGAGAGAGAGAATAGAATAAAAACTATTAACTCATGGGTAAACGATAATAAATAAAATGCCAGCAACAATAGTATTCCTAAAAGCCAAATTACTGAGGAAGAGAGTTCCTACCAACCGTTCATGAGTCGTTCAATAGTGTGATGATGGAGTGAGAATGTCACAGGCGGAGCACCTCAGAAGCAGCATCTTTGAGCAAATGGAGAGCAGCTACTCAACTTAGACGAAGCAGTGGAGGAGCTGCTGCACTTCTACGGTGCCACGTTCATGTCGGTGCAGCTGGGAATATGTCATTCTTCCTCTCTCTCTCTCTCTCTCTCTCTCTCTCTCTCTCTCTCTCTCTCTCTCTCTCTCTCTCTCTCTCTCTCTCTCTCTCTCTCTCTCTTGCTCATCATCGACGTGTATCTTAATCCCTTTCAGTTGCAATGGAAGATGACACTGATGTGAGTGATCATGGCTTGAATTCAGTTCCCGATATGTTCAATAACCAGGTGAGTCACATTATGAAAATCTATGTGAACGAATGACGTGCGTGTTAATATTAAAAACAATTTTGGATTGAAAATGATGTAATACAGTATGGGAAAATTATTGGAACGTTAGTAGTCCGTCTACCTGTACTGTACTCCATGAAATGTAAGCGATAAATATACATCATAATTTACAATTAACAGTAAGAATAAATCTTAAGGGTTAACTAAACACCGATATCTATCATTAAATTCAGGATTGTCCAACATGTGGAGCATGTTTCCTAGGGGTGACTAGATCTCAGCAGGAGCTGCATATACGGTTCCTGAGGATGGGGTTCGTGGGTTGGAATAAATTTGGTTTGGGTGCACAAGTTAGGTTTGAGAACCTTGATTTAAATAAACAAGTTTTTTTATAAATTAATGTGGTTCACCCTAGTGAGTAGAACAAAAATTATTTTATCCAAATTACGGGGCTACCAAATGAAACGTTTATAATGAATGCATAACGTAATGGCTATAAATAAATCTTATTCATTGGATATTAACGCTCAGCACGATAGAGCATTAATAATAATCAGTAAATATGCGATTAAAAGTCTTTACCAGAAAATGTGTGTATAAATGTGTTTATAGATAAGGAATTCCTCTGCTATCTCTTATTCCACAAGTCTTAGTGACCTGGTGTATTACAGCCATGAGACGCCTCGCGCCTCGGCATATAATATATGCAGTGAGATGAGTGTACAACAGTTAACACAGTCACTGTGCTGCAGCTAACCAGGCTTATATGCAACTATGAAAGGCTACACTTCCTAGCTTTTTCATCATATATAATCCTAATGGGAAATCACCTTTGAGGGAACCTACGATAATCCGACACAAGACGAAACCTCTACTTGGAAATATAGTATTACAGAGAAAAAAAAACAATAATTGGCATAACCATTACTAATAATGTCACTGGGGAAAGTAACCTCCACCGTCGCTTAAATCACTGGAAAAAGGTCTAGTGGTAATTTCTCTTACGTATGATTGGTGGCTGCTGAACAGTCTTGGGCCCTGGAAACTTATTGTGTTTTCTCTTAGTGTTAATCATTACAACCCTGCTTTTCGTAATTCAGGAAATTAAAGGGTGAGAGTATATTGATGGGGTTATAATTCTTTATTTATGCAGAGTTTCAAAAATAAAGCCTGAAAATTCATTACTTCAACTAGTAAGAGTTTATATTATTGTTGCTATAATTAAGATATTTTTAAATTCTCAGTACAGTAATTCCAAAATAATGGTTAATGAAAATACTTTTACAATTCAGAGACCATTAAGCCAAATAATAAAATAATAATACAATAAATATATAATAATAATAATAATATTATTATTATTATTATTATTATTATTATTATTATTATTATTATTATTATTATTATTATTATTATTATTATTATTATTATTTTAGGCCTTACTCATAATGTAAAAATATAAAATATTGTCATGGGGGGAAGAAATTATATTAACTCTGAAAACACACACTGATGCATATACATATACAAACATAAAAACATACAGTGCATTCGTATTTAATATACACTTATTTTTACATACAAATTTTGCAGCGCGGGTCTAGCGCTTCGTGGAACATAATACGGGTAGGCAACCTTCGCCTCACACAGTGTCCATGGTTCGATCCCCGGCACGAGTGGCAACATTGGGCGAGTTTCCTTACACCTGTTGTCCCTGTTTACCTAGCAAATAAGTAGGTACCTGGGTGTTAGTCGACTGGTGTGGGTGGTATCCTGGGGGACAAGATTGAAGGACTCCAATGGAAATAAGACAGACAGTCATCTATGACACACTGACTTTCTTGAGTTATCCTTAGTGTCTAACCCTCCGAATTAAAAATCCGACCAAAATCTTATCTCTTATCATATGGCCAGCAATTGACGGACTCGGGTTAGATTCCCAGGCGTGCAAGGAGTGTCAATATAAACTGAGTTTTCCATATTTCTAGGAAGTTAAAATAAAGTATTTAACTAATACAATTTGTTTACAGAATCACATCGAAAATCGCGCTGTTGACATAAGTAAAGATTTAACACTAGAGTCACTGGTGACAGCAACTTTACTGCCGATCACTTGGCACCTTCTAGGTCTAAACTTATAGCTAAAAAAAAAAAAAACCCGGTATGGGTGGGAATTGAACTCGCGGCAAGTGAGTGGTAAAACTCCAGGCCAGTGCGTAAACCACTGAGCCAGCTGGCTACAATAAGATTCATCCAACTAGGTATATTTATACACTATAGGGAGGTTAGCATGGGTCCCACTGTGAACTATTCGAATGTAAGTCTATCAGTAATGTAGAAGGCGGCCTTTGACGATAAAATATTTTTCTTGGGTATAACTCGTTCCTTAACATATGGACATCCTGACATCCCTGCGCCCAAACGAAGGAGACTAAAGTAGAATGTCCCCGCTGCTCTCTTCCTGACAGATTTAAGGAGCATAAAAAAGAGTTAGACTCACCGACTCCAATAATGGTTTTTTTTCTGTCATTTAGAAATCACAGTCATCCTATTGACTGGTCCTCTGCCAAAACTGTCTATCCTACTTCTAGCCTTCACAACCGTCGTCTTGTTGAAGCATCCCTTATACACAGCTTTCCTTGTGTGAATCTTAGTCCTGGCTTTGTCTCTGTAGATGCCTTCCTTTCTCCTTACATTGTCAAATGCTCCAAACTTCAGAACACTCGTGACTTGACATGATTCTTCTCTTCTTTCCACTTCTCCTCTCATCTTTTCCACATTTATTTCTTTGTTTTCCATTTTTCTGCTTAGTGTGTTCTGTCCGTCAGTTCCCCCTCCCTACCCCATGTGATTTTGGCCCTACCCCTTGTGGGTCCTAAGCTCTCCTGCAGTGCTCCATTTTCTTGTCATTAGACTGACACCTATTAGACTGACAACTATTGCCTCCCTTCACTTCCCTTTCAATCTCTTGTGGCACAAACTACTCCCCCTTCTACTACTACTTCCACCACCAACATTACCACTACCACTACCTCTCTTTCTCCCGTCACTGTCCTCCTCGTCTAAATACACTGACTCACTCACTCTCTTCATAAGTTTTTCTCTCCTATGTGTGGGTTATTTGTGTCGAGTTGATGTTATTTGTGTGCGGACTGATGTTATATGCCCGGCGTCTGCAATCTTTAATGAAGCGATGAGAATAGTGAAATTTAGAAACTACATAAGCATTCTTCCTCAAGGAATTCACTACTACAGATTCGGAGGCACAAACCAAGAAGCTTATGATTACGCCACGTTTAGTTTTGGTGTTGTGGTGAGAGTAGAAATGGAGAAGATCCAGCTTGTTTGTCGGTTTTCGGTAGACTTTAAAAGGAAGCTTTTACAACATAGCTGAACCTCTTGCCAGGAAACTTCTTCAACGTTGCCCTAAACAGCAACAAACCTACTGGCCCTTCACGTCAATATGCTCCTATATATACTCACTCTCCTCAGGTAGATCTCATTATATTGCATGTGTGTCTACTTTTCCATCGTGTCGGTATTGTATAGCATTTATCTTCATGTTATGTTAATAGCTTATTAACACAATATAACATAATATTACATAATAAAATATATGAGAAAATTAAACATAATATAGCAAACATAATAAAACAACTCTCCTCCCAAGAAAAAAGAACAGTATAACAGAACGTAGGAAGCTTGGTGGCCAAGTTGGATCATCGGGAGCTAAAGTGTGTTGGGTCACCAGGTCAAGTCCCCCTGGAGTACTTCTAACTTAAATTTTTATTGCCATTCAGGCTAATGTTATTTGCGTGTAATTTCTCATACACAATCAACTCACAATAGTTTTGATATATGCTGTTACTCCTATGAGATAAAAAGCCACAGTGTGGCATAAATTAAGTTTGCGGCTACTGTCAACCTCAAGAGTTAGTTCTGGGTTACCAGACCCGGCTATCAATGGTTCGTCTTTACGGTCCACTCACTCTATGAAGAGTTCCTGAAGAAAACGACATTAATACATAATGGTTGGGATCAGTTCCATAACTAAAAAATGATTCTTCTGAAATACTTAGACAACGATGAATGATGTCACTGTGAGTCTTAGAAAACGATGTGTGATGTCACTATGGGTTTTATACAAGGATGTGTGACGTCTCTTATGTTTAAACAAAGCTTCATGTATTTTTACAAGTACTTAATACAACTATCACAGATATAGCTCAATATTTCACAAGTGCCATGAAGGGCAAGTGAAGCTTATAATAATTATATATATTATATGATATAATTATATAATTATATATAATTAGTAGTAGAAGTAGTATGTTTAGTATAGGGCAAACGTTTGCGACCACTATCAGCCTCAGTGTCATCTCTGAGTTACCAGATGGTGGAGGCTGTCCCCAGGTGTCACCTCAGCTATTCTCCCTTCCCCATTTCCCACTTCCCCACATTCAGTAATCTTATATCTAAGTCTTCCCAAGGTTCATAGGTCCAGGAGTCCATCTGTGTCCCCTCAGATATTCTCCCTTCTCCACTTTCTATCCTACACTTCCTATTATACACTCAGTAATCTTATATCTAAGTCTTCCCCAGGTCCCTGTGTCCAGGAGTCCATCTGTGTCCCCTCAGATATTCTCCATTCTCCATTTTCCATCCTGCACTCAGTAATCTTGTATCTAAGTCTTCCCCAGGTTCATGGATCCAGGAATCCATCTGTGTCCCTCACATATTCTCCCTTCCCCATTTCCCACTTCCCCACACTCAGTAATCTTGTATCTAAGTCTTCCCAAGGTTCATAGGTCCAGGAGTCCATCTGTGTCCCCCCAGATATTCTCCCTTCTCCATTTTCCATCCTGCACTCAGTAATCTTGTATCTAAGTCTTCCCAGGTTCATGGATCCAGGAATACATCTGTGTCCCCTCACATATTCTCCCTTCCCCATTTCCTATCCTACACTCGGTAATCTTGTATCTAAGTCTTCCCCAGGTCCATGTGTCCATCTGTGTCACTTTCTATCTTACACCCAGGTTCATGGGTCCAGAAGTCCATCTGTGTCCCTCAGATATTCTCCATTCCCCACTTCCTATCCTACACTCAGTAATCATGTATCTAAGTCTTCCCCAGGTTCATGGGTCAAGAAGTCCATCTGTGTCCCCTCAGATATTCTCCTTCCCACTTCCTATCCTACACTCAGTAATCTTGTCCAGGAGTCCATCTGTGTCCATCTGTGTCTCCACTTTCTATCCTGCACTCAGTAATCTTGTATCTAAGTCTTCCCCAGGTTCATGGGTCCCGGAATCCATCTGTGTCCCCTCAGATATTCTCCCTTCCTAACTTCCTATCCTACACTCAGTAATCTTGTATCTAAGTCTTCCCAGGTTCATGGGTCCAGAAGTCCATCTGTGTCCCCTCAGATATTCTCCTTCTCCATTTCCTATCCTACACCTATCCTAAACCTTCCCAGGAATTCATCCGTGGGCCCCCGGATGTCTTCCCTTCCCTTCCACCCCAGGTTCGTGGTTAGCAGTCCCACCCCAGGTCCTTGGTTCCAAGTGTTCATCCTGAGGTCAGCAAGTCCCACCCCAGGTCCGTGGCTCCAAGTGTTCATCCATACACCCTCCCCCACTTTCCTGAGGTCAGCAAGTCCCACCCCAGGTCCGTGGCTCCAGGTATACACCCTTCACCACTTCCTGAGGTCAGCAAGTCCCACCCCAGGTTCGTGGCTCCAGGTATACACCTTCACCACTTCCCTGAGGTCAGCAAGTCCCACCCAGATCCGTGGCTCCAGGTATACACCTTCACCACTTCCCTGAGGTCAGCAAGTCCCACCCCAGATCCGTGGCTCCAAGTGTTCATCCATACACCCTTCACCACTTCCCCGAGGTCAGCAAGTCCCACCCCAGGTCCGTGGTTCCAAGTGTTCATCCATACACCCTTCACCACTTCCCTGAGGTCAGCAGTTTTAGCCACCCTTGAAGCACTGTCCATATATGATATTACTACACAAGTGTATTAATATCAGTATACAGAGGAAGATGTTATTACAGAGGAGGACACGCAGAAAATCTGCGCTCTGTAATAACATCCACCTGGACAGACCCGAACGTCGACTACCTGAGACAAGAGAGATCTCTATCCCAGTTACCCCACCAAGGAGTGGCCACTCAATGAATATTTTGAACATATATTTATATTTAATATTCTACACATGTCAATTATCAGCTTGTTCAATTATTTAGGTGGGTAAGTGTATTTGTGAACGTTTTTATGTGCGTAGATTTTTTTTTTTTTTTTTATATTTTTATTTAAATTCATTATACACAAATAAAACATTACAATAGTAAACTATAAATCCAAAAGATCAACAACAACTAACCAAAAACAGCCACATAGCCACATAGGAACAGTCTATGCACATGAAAGAGTTTAATACATATCATAAAATACCAATTGTCTCCCATACAAACCCTTCCCCACACTACATAAACCCCATGTTCATGATCAATTGTTCAAAACAAAGTGCATACATATCCAGAATGGAGCACATTGAGCCATGTCCATCTTGAACAAACCTTTACCAATATCCTAGACATGCCATTACATATATTGATTTTTTCCAGGAAACCAATGATATATCCAAAACATGATCTTTCTTGCTTACTGCCTATACACAAAACAACACATATAATGATCAATAATGAATGTACACATGTACATTCTAATATGTACAAGTTATAATAAATAGATGTACCCTTCGCCTGATACCACTGTCTCTAGCATTGTGGTAATACATTAATTACAACTACTTACGTTAGAACCCCTACCGACACCCCAACAAATTATTTACAACATGAAATGTAACAACGTCTACACACTTAGACGTATTAATATGAACACTAAGAACCACTGAAATGCCCACACAAGAATAACATGTTACATACAATACATAAATATGGCACACATAATACAACACACAAATATGAAGTATAACATTACACATCTTCAAGAAACACCAAATACCAAATACATGAATGCCCAAAACAAAACAATCTTATTCCTCATATCAATGTCATCACATTACATACAAATTTAAACTTTAAAATCTACCGCAACAAACCCATCATCCAACAAAACACCGAATCATGCACTGATATCCCAGAGTAACACCACCGTAACTGTGTTTTCCATAACATTGAATGACAACAGATGCACGTATGCAACCACTCATAATGCACTGCATCGTCCCATTCCATAGGAACGCCGCTATACCATATTTAAACAACCTCCCCACACCAATTGAAATGCACAGTACTGGACAAACCCTCACTCTCCCTTACTGACCCCCTTTTTCACCCCATCCCTTCTTGCATACTTTCCTCTGCTCTAGTCTTGCGTCCCCACCCAAATCAGGTGTTAGTAGTCCTCCGTGCCCTCTATCGGCCCCCCTCCAAACCCCACACACCTCTATTAAGCACTCACCTCCTGTCAACACACCCACTCCACCTATATCCTGGATGTCCAGCCCCCTTGTTAGGACCCCCATAGATCTCCCATATTCATGTTCCTGTACCCCTCCGCTACCATACACCACCCTATTCCTACACTTGGTGCGATACATGCTTGCTGCCACAGCCCTCATCCTCTCCCTGTTACTCTTGTCGCTTAATCTCCATGCTCCACACACATAATCTACCATACAATACATAATCCCCCTCCTTTCTCTATGCCCCACTCCCCCTATATCCAGGTATATCGCTCTTAGCATTGAAATGCCACCCTCCCAACCCTCGAATGATTCCACCCAACCATTCCCTCACCTCCCCAATGCTTCGCAAAAATACACCACATGCAATGCTGATTCCATCACGCCACACTTCTCACACCTACCATCCTGCACTAAACCCATGGTGTATAGAATTGCCTGCGAAGCCACCACTCCATGCATGAATCTGTACATATGCTCCTGTCCCTTTCCTCAACCTTAATTCCCTGAACCCTCCCAAATGCTTCTCCAGTCATATGTGGGTACACCGCCACCCCTCCACCACCTCGTTCCCATTCCCCACTCTTACCATTACTCCTGTCCGTATCTTGTGAGGTTCCGCCATCACCATCAAATTTCTCAACATATCCCTGCAAAAGCCAATTCCTTCCCTCCCCACCACTCCCCTACCTCCCTCAGCACCCCCCACCCCATCTTCTCCACACCTCCCCAGACCCCCTGTCTCACCATGCATCTTCTAACAAACGCACATATAAGCCTTCGCTCCACCCAAATCAACCCTAAACCTCCACGCTAATGCTGTTTCGCACGATGTCCTTCCTAAGCCAATGTCGCCCTCCCGCCCAAATGTACCTATACACCCTACCCTCCAGCTCCTTCACATCCTCCGTCCTTAATGGATACACGACTGCCACGTGCCACAATCTACTATAAACCAAGCTGTTTACAACAATCACCCTCGCCCCAAGGTCAGGTCCCCGCCCTCCAACTATTAATACGATCCTTCGCCCTGCACGACCCTTCGCGAATTTACTTCCCTAGCCATGACCCCTCCTCATAAAGATAATCCCACATATTTTGACGCTATCTACGATATGCCACCCAAACCCTCGTGCCAATCTCCGCCCACCCACGTCCCCACCTCCATCAACTTCGACTTTCCTCCGTTCACCCTCATTCCCGTCGCCGAACAAAACAAACTTAGAGCCCTCCCCACCCACTCTAAATCCTTCCTACTACCCACAAGCACCGTTGTGTCATCAACGTACCCCACAATGCCCGCCTGTCCTCCCACCTCCACTACCCGTCCCTCCCTATCCCTCCCCACTAACCTGAAAAACGGGTCCTGCAGACAGGCAAACAGAATTTGCGACAGGGGACAACCCTGCCGCAGCCCCCTGTTCATCTTTACCACACTCCCTAACCTTCCATTCACCTGAATCCTTACCTCGCCCCCATACAAAGACCGTACCCATTGAACAACTTCCCCAAATCCCTGTCGTCGCATAATCTCTAGCAACACATCCCTATTCACACTATCGTAAGCCCCCTCCAGTCCAACGTCAACACTCCCTCCCCACACCTATCTATAAACCCCTTAATCCTTTCCTGCCCTTGGTCACTCCTGCCCGGTATTCCCCTGCCCCTCTTCAATCACTCTTTCCACCACCTTTTTAATCTGTTACCCAAAATCTTCGCGTATATTTTATAGTCAGTATTCATTAACATCAACGGCCTGTAATTACTAACCTTGTTCCCCTCCTTCCCTTCTTTACCAAAACCACCACCCCATACCCATTTCCTCCCCATCACCCCTTCCCTTTTCATACAGTTCATCACCCCAGTGACACATTCCGCAAAGCACCCCAGTTCTCCCTATAAAATTCATTTGCAATCCCATCTATTCCTGGTGCCTTCCCTTTGCTGAGACCATTCACTGCCTCCCACACCTCATCCTCCCGTATCTCCCCTCCACCCCCTCCTGTCCTCCTCCCCATCCTCTCCTTAACCCTCTCTGTAGCAACATCCCTCCACTCCTTTTATCTCTACTTTTTCCAAATATTTAGCAAACCATTTATCAACATACACCCCATCGCTTCCGTACCTCTTATCCATGTTCCCCTCTCATATCTCCCTAGGTTCTCATCCACCTCAAAACACTCCACTGAAATTGCCTCCCTGCGTGCTCTGCACCTCCCCAATACATACTTTGAGGGTTTATCCCCCCACAGGACCTCCTCCAACCCCGCTTTCATCTTGCAAGCCCCGAATCTTTCATTCTGAATTTCCTCTAATTGCTCCTTCAACTGCCTAATCTCCCCCATCACCTTATAACCTCCTCTGTCATGACAGTCCTGCAGTAACCCCTCAATATAATTTTGCAACCCGTACCTCCATGCCGCCTCCTCCTTCCCAACCTCCGATAGTACTGTCGGATGAACTGCTTTCCCTCCTGCGCCCACCATTCCACTAAATTTCCCCCTCCCTTCCGCTTCTCCACACCCTCCCCACCAGCTCGCGAAAGCCTCCTCTGCTCTATTCCCAACAACAGTCTAGTATTCAACTTCCAATAGCTTTTATATTGTTTCGCTACCCCCGACCAATCCACCTCCACCAACACTCCCTATGGTCAGAAAATCCACGTCCACTGTACTAACCCTTCCACCTGCACACTTCCCGAAACATACAACCTATCTAGCCTAGCCCCGTATCCGCCTGACAAAAGTGTGCTCACTCACACCCCCACCCCAACGACATCCCTCAATCCGCACTCCCCAACAAGTCCCTCAGTTCCACCAACACGCAACCCGCACCCCTAGGCTCCACATCCTTCCTTCTGATCACGCAGTTGTAATCTCCCCTACAACTGCCACACCCGGTAAATCCTAAATGCAAACACCATTGAGTCCGCACAAATTCCTTCTTTACCTTCCTGACCTGTCAGCTGGCATGTACACCCCATAAACAGACGCGAACCCCACCCCAATCCCTTCCACCCTGACAATCCTACCCCCGCATTCCTCCCATGCCATTAGTCGAAAAGGGCTGGACTCCGCCACTGCCACTGCCGACCCACCCTTTAATTTCCTGATGACCCCGCATATACTCTGTATCCTTTCAAACTCAGCTCCCTTCACACCGAAAATTGTGTTCCTGTATGAATGCTACAGTCACTCCATACCTACGTAATGTACCCTCCACCCATGCTCGTTTAATTTCATCCGCAATCCATTCACATTTATAGTTAAACACTGGAAATCACTTGTGAGGGTTTGTCCTTTGACCTCGGTGGATGCTGCGATGAAGCCTTCCCCTACTCCCGCTTTACTCGCTATTTTTCCACCCCTGTCCTTCCCTTATCCTTCATCAAGTCTAAATCCTTCCTCGCAACATCCACCAAAGGTTTTTACATGTCCTCTGTGCAGGAGTTAGTACGTCATCACTGTCCGAAATTGTACCCGACCTCTTTCGAGTCCCAGTCACCACATGCATAGCACTCTCTTCTGCTGAGCGGTGCACCTCCACTGTCACCTGCTCAGTCTCCATGAATCCCTTCCTGTGTCCTCCTGGACCATACTTTCCACCAACTTCACTGCCTCATCCAATTCAGCACTCACCTCCCCACTTAATACAGGCAAAGGTTCCTCCAATAAGCCTTGCAACACCTCCTCCAGTGGCTCCTCCTGACTCACACACTCTGCATCCCCACATCCACCAGTAACCTCCTTCTGCCCAGACCCCTGAGGTAATGTATGACATCTCTCCTCAGGGCCCTCCACTATTCCTCCACAACTTTGTACGCTCTCTGTGACTACTGTTCCCTCGTTCTTACGATGCTCCTCTTGTGCCATCTGCCCCGTTGTCCTGCATCAGTCCTCTGATGCGATCGCCTCATACAGTCAGCGGCTATGTGACCGTAAGACCCACACAGCCTGCACGTTCGTTGTTGGCCCACATAAGTCACATAAACTTGTGTGAAACTCAGGCAGGATGACATATGAAGGTATCGGTCTCTTCAGTGTCATCTTCAGTGAGAAGACCCTTCAAACAGGCCCACCATGGGCCCTCACTCCATGTCCCTGTTGTTACAGCATGTATCGTCCCGTAGTCACTGAAAACCTTGCTGATGTCCATCTGGTCAGACTCGAACGGCGCGTTCTTAATCTTAACCCAAGTGTAGGTTCTTGAAACATCCTTCAATCTCACTTGTAGGCCGTTGCGCACAGTATACACCCGATCCTGATGCCGGTCGACCAACCTCTCATAAACGTCAGCTGTGAGAAATTTCACAAACACCCTGGTCATGCCGTTCAATGCCACTCCGTACAAATCTGCCACCTCAATGTTGTAGACGTCCTTCAGGATACCTGGAAGGACAGTGGCTGCCGTGGCAGGCTGCAGTACTCCTGTGACCATGTCGATGCAGACTGTGTTCACTCTTCTTCTGCCGGCCGACGCCATTGTTGACTGAAAACCAAGTTGGCTCAGAGCGTCGCCAGGGGTCAGCACCAGTGCAGAGAACCACCTCACCCCACCAAGGCTGGGTGACGAGTGTGCGTAGATTAGTGTGGGTGTGTGAACCTTCATGTTCCCTGCATGGTAACTGTAATTAATTGTTATCAGTCATCTTTTTTTTCTCATTATTGATCTTTATTTGCATGGTACGCAAAGGTTTAAAAACGCGCATTCTTCTATACATTCAGTTCTGTATTTACATACACATCCTACACACACATCACACAGACGCACGAATAAAGCAACACACACACACACACAATCCTCTGTATCAAACATTCACATACATTAATTCAACAATACATATAATCCTCTCTTTTCAGTATTACCAGTGTGTAAACCCAATACACAATTACAACGACGACGTTTCGGTCTGACTTGGACCATTTACAAAGTCACAGTGTGTTGTACCTATTTGTTATTTATGTGACCACAAATGCACACGTAAACACAGTTCTTCCTCTACGCTACACACACACACACACACACACATTCACACATAAATATGTACATATGTACAAACACCGACACTCCTTCAGGAGCCAGTGACGGGTTGCCAACTGGAATAAGCTATCAACACTTTGTGTTTCCGTATGACTACTCGATGTTCCAGGACGGACTGAAAAGTCATAAGTTTCAGTCTCTTATGTGAGGGTTATATATATGTATATATATATATATATATATATATATATATATATATATATATGTATAATTTTTAAATGAATACTTATATTTATGAATATTTGAGCATCTCATAAATATGCATAAGTGGCTATCACTATTAAGAGTAAAATTTATGTTCACTATGATGAAAGAACACATTCAGGAACAACATTCATGTTCACTGTGATGAATGAACACATACAGGAACAACATTAATATCAGTATACAGTTGTTCTTGATGTTAAGAGTATAGCAAGCGCGGCCCCCTTGTTATGCTAGCACCTGGGTTCAACCAGCCAATCACAAAGAAGCCCACCAAAGTTGTGAAGTAATGTTGGAGACTCTTGAATCAACACTGGCAGACTTACCTACGAGTCTGGTTGCCCACCGTTCTCACTCTGTCTCTTCCTTGCAAAACTTGCTTTGTAAATATTATGTATACATTGTACATATACTTGCAAACTGTTTGGTGAGGAAATACATATAAGTATTTACTTCTGACTTTTGCTCGTTCCTCATTTCTACCAACCAAGTGTACAGGCCACAAGACTACACACCTGTAATAATAATAATATCTTTATTTCTACAAGTACATGAACAAGGTATGCAGGCCTAGCTGACATCAATGACATACTACTATATAGAAAGCTGCTTGTAATGCTGAGCATTTCTGACAAATTAGGTCAGTTTCGTCCCAGGATGCAACCACACCAGTCGACTAACACCCAGGTACCCATTTTACTGATGGGTGAACATGGACAGCAGGTGTCTTATGGAAACAAGTCCCTAATATTTTCCAGCCGTACCGGAGATTCGATCTCCGGACCTCCGTGTGAGCTGAGTGCGCTAGCGATCGTGCTACGGTGTTCGTAATATGGGAGACAGAAACTGACAGTGTCAAACGCATAGGAAAATTAACGTAGCAAATAGATCATATGTTGCCCAGGAAGATAACCAGGGCGAAATTAAGTGTCAAGAGGGTCTTTCGTAGGTGTAAAGTGATAGATCTTGGGCTCCGAGTAGCAGAAAATGATATATATTTTGTTACCAAGTTTTTTTTTCACTGAAGAAAATCGACAATAAAAAGTACCGGAGGAAAGGTGTGATAACTTAGCTAACTCTGTACCCTATAAGCAATGGTTGACAGTGTTACAGTGGTGATGTATTACCTCAGGTATCTGAATGATTCGTAAATATATTGTGGCTATTCAGTATTTTTAAGGAAAAGTATAGAAATTAATTCTGATAGAGTTATGCTGCTTTTAAAATATGATAATGATAATTCTAAAATCACGATTATGATTCGTGAGATTGGTGTAGTTATGAAGATGATGATTATGATGATGATGATAATAATAATAATAATAATAATAATAATAATAATAATAATAATAATAATAATAATGACAATAATGATAATAATAATAATATAAAGTAATTATTATTATTATTATCGTTATTTTATTTATAATTATTTCTTAACTTTATTATTACAATCACCACTGACTTCATAATAATTATGAAAATTAATAATTGTGATTGTTTCACATTATGTGTATTTTATCATTTTAATACTACATAATATATTCAAATATATATATGGCGTAATAAGAGCTCAAGATGTCTGTCTCGCCAGTCTGTCTTTCTCAAAGTTTACTTTATCCAATATTATCATCGCTAATAGATGGTGTTTTCCAGCAGCGTTACGTCAGACTTTGATGTCTCCTGCAGCGGTGATAACAGTTAGTCAGACTTTGATGTCTCCTGCAGCGGTGATAACAGTTAGTCAGACTTCGATGTCTCTTGCAGCGGAGATGACAGCTCAATGACGATGATCTCATTCCTGCTTGAGCCGCGGTATTGGTCGCAAGGCGCCGGTGGAGACCTGACAAACTGTCTGGTCAACTCCCAAGCTCTGTCTCCTCAAACTAGAAAGCAGTGTTGTTGCAGAAGTTAGCTATGAGGACACTGCGAGTAATGCTTTCTTCTTAAAAGTTTTCGGAGTATTTCCCTACACCAGGAGGGCGGAAGATGGAATTTTGAGTCCAAGCGCTGGTGGGTGGTGTGGTCGTGTGTCGCTGTGTCTTCGTCGTCCAAGCCTCAATTAAGCTGCTACTGTTTCCACCGGACGTCTCAATTTATTATAATGACACCAGCGCCGTTATCGACAAGCTTTGGTTATACTGCTTCACCTCCAGCTACTGCGTCAGCAGCGTTTTCCTGCTGGTGATGAGCCCGTCTGGCCAGGTTCCTTCACACTCTGGATAATCTACAGCAGCAAGGGAAACAAAAGAAAGAACTACTTGTTTCAACAAATTATATTCAATAGTCATCGTTTTCACGATTTTTTTCATTATTTCTTCTATTGTTTTTTTTAAGATTCCCATTGACCCGAACTTTACAAATAAGGAGATATTATGGTACACTGTTAACTACTTCACCGTCTGGATGCTTGGTGGTGAGACCGTGTTGCTTAGTTTGTGTTTTATGTTATTCTGGTGAGAGAACTGCAATTAATCCAGAAACAAATTTCGTGGTTACCAGATAATAGTGATGAACAGGACACATGTTTAATCTCCGAGGGTGTGAATAGAATAAAAACTATTAACTCATGGGTGAACGACAATAGAGAGCCAACCCGCAAGATTGGTATTCATAAGAGTCAAGTTAATGAAAGAATGAAAACTCCTATCAGCAGATCATGAATCGTTCAACAGAATGTGATGATGGAGTGAACCTGCAACAGGAGCACCTCAGAGCCAGCATCTTTGTCCAGATGAGAGGCAGCTACTGAACTTAGACGAAGCAGTGGAGGAGCTGCTGCATTTCTATGGTGCCACGTTCCTGACGATGCAGTTGGCTGAATGTGTCAGTATCACTCTCTCCTCTACTTCATCATCGACGGTATCTTAAAACCTCTCAGCTGGAATGGAAGATGTCCCTGATGTGCATGAATATAGCTTGTTTATTCGTGCTCTTGAATTCAGTTCCCGATTTCTTCAATAACCAGGTGAGTCATAGTTTTTATTACAATAGCAATAAAAACTATTGTGAACGAATGACATGTGTGTCAACATTAAAAGATAAATATTGAGATTAAAATTTAAAATGGCTATAAAATAGATATTATACATAAGATATTAACACTCAGCTTTATAGCACATTGATACTAAGAAGGAAAATACGTGATTAAAAGTCTCCGTAAGATGATGTGTGAATAAATGTTGTTTGGAGATGAGGAATTAGAAACACATGCAACATCTGGGTATCTTTATTGGAGATGTTTCGCCCTCCAGTGGCTTTATCAGTATAAATTCAAGGACATGAATGGAAGACGGTAGAGCTATATACAAAAAAGACGAGGTGATCAGACCCTCAGTCTTGGAGTTGCACCCACCACACGCCTCTCTTCTCCACACGTAATATATGGTTTTATATTCAATTTGCTTAACTCGTTATTTCTTATGGTAAAACTACGAAACGTCTTAACAGTAAAATTAGTCAATTTCGAACTTGCAAACACAAATACAAACATTACCTATAAGTTAAGTTATAATGTAGCGATGGGCGAAGATAAAACAATTGCAATCTTTATAATAAAGAAATTAATGGATGATGGGAAGAATTTGTGAACAAATTTCTTTCAACTGACAATAATCAGTGAAGTAGGGCTACATCACGGGTTTAGCGCTTCGTCAAATACAATTCCTGGGGAAGGGGGATCAGTAATTAACGAACCCGAATTCATTTACCCGGCGGGGCTAGACGTCTCGTTACATCTGCAGCCGTTGTTGGCCTAACAGTAAATAGGTACCTGGGTGTTAGTCAACTGGTGTGTGAGTGTCGCATCCTCGGGGGTGGCGATATAGTTTAGGAATGTTTGGTCGTTGAAATAAGTATAGGTCGGGTAACAGTTCTAGCCTGTGGACATCCGCCTACTCATTCTCTCTCTCTCTCACTCCTCTCTCTCTCTCTCTCTCTCTCTCTCTCTCTCTCTCTCTCTCTCTCTCTCTCTCTCTCTCTCTCTCTCTCTCTCTCTCTCTCTCTCTCACTCTCTCTCTCCCCATGAATGAACGTATGCTGGCATTACTCAGCAACATCTCTATTAGGAGTATCGCAGTTATGTTTTTTATATAGTTTTTGTGGTTAAAACATTTTATTATTTGTAATATCATTCCTAATTTATGTCAAATTAACCTAACCTAAAATAAAATAAAAAAGATTTGAATGTATGCAAGAAACGCTAAAGAAATGATCGTCTCAGTGTCGCATAACAAGGTTAGCTAGTAAAATAAGCATAAGTAACAAAGCAATATGT
Organism: Cherax destructor; assembly: GCA_009830355.1. Classification (NCBI taxonomy): domain Eukaryota; kingdom Metazoa; phylum Arthropoda; class Malacostraca; order Decapoda; family Parastacidae; genus Cherax; species Cherax destructor. The sequence goes on along the minus strand of WNWK01028532.1, from coordinate 332 downwards.
TAAAGTGAGAGCTGGAGCACTAAGTGTAAATATGAATTAATATTGGTGAATTACCGACAATATGTTAGTAAAGGACACAGACAATGTGACATTTATTGGGCACTTTGCTCTCCAGGAGCTTGCTTGAGCAAAGCTCCTGGAGAGAAACGTTGCCCAATAAAGTCACATTAGTGCATTGTGTCCTTTACTAACATAGTGTTAAATTATGTATCAGGCTGTCAATTTTATGCCCAAGGTGATACATCGTCTTGAACTTTTCTTAAGAGATGATTATCCTGGCGATAATTCAGGAATTACAGGAATATGTTATGTATATATTATTTACTATATCA
>WNWK01028531.1:0-25280 GCA_009830355.1 Cherax destructor | reverse complement strand
AAAAGAAAATATAGAAGTGAAAAATTGTTGAATAGAGTTTGTAATGTGAAACATGGTGTGATACGTATGAGATACCTGCTCAATCCTGTTGGCGACCCAGTGATGACGTCACGCTGACCCCAGGTGTAGTGCAGGTAGAGTTGCCGAAAAGTGTTTCATGACAACTCTTTTACTAAAAACATGATTTAATAGTAAACCTGATTAGAAAGAGTTGTATTTAGTTAATCACATGAGGGAAAATATATGCTGTGAAGAAGATTCTTATAATGAAATATTAAAAATGTTAATCAATGAGTGATAGATCTTATATCGAATTTAGAAATGGGTTAAGTATTGTTGGATTGTGTGTGTGTGTGTGTGTGTGTGTGTGAGTGAGGTGAGGTGAGGTGAGGTGAAGGGAAGAGATATGAAAGGAAGAGTGAGGTGCTGGGGAGGTGTTGAGACTTGTACATGGATATTAAAACATCTGAAAATTTGTTATCCTGGTTAAGGAGTGTGAGGTGGTTTGTACATGGTAGAATAGTGAATTTGTGACTTTGTGGGATATGAGTGAAAAATTGTGTGAATAATTAATAAAAATGAAAGTGTATGCAGAGCAAAGTGTTTGAAAATTTGTGTTATCCTGGGTTAAGTATCCATGTGTGAGTGAGTGAGGTGAATGGGGAGAGTGAGATGCAAAGGAGGTTCAGTTAAGGAGTGTGAGTATTCACTTGTAAGTCTATAAGTAACGTAAAAGGTGAAATATGTACAGTAAAGATTAAAAAAGAGAGGCTTGTCAGCCTATCTTTTCGTTCTTTTTATTGAATTTTATCATACCCCATAGGGGGTTATACAAAAATGCTTGCCCCCATAGGGGTTACCATATTACCTGAAAACATGGAAAATTATATCTTTTATATTAATAAATAAAATGTATATTTTTACTCTGTTAACCGATAATGTATATGTATTAATAAATAAATGACGAAAAAATGTGTATTAGTGTTAACCTACAATAAATTCTTTTAACATAATTTTAGCTCGTTTAACTTAAAGAGAGACCCCATAGGGTGTCTTTTCTGATGAATTAGTAAAAATGAGTCTTTACGTTCTTTTTATTGAAATCTAGAAAATTTCTACCCCATAAGGAACTTGATCCAAGGAAATTTTGTATTATTCATGAAAATCGATGTAAATCTTGATCTGAGGAATTGGAAATCCCTCTAAAATTCGAAATTTTTGGAAAAAAGTAGGGAAAATTCGAAAAAAATCGAGGAGCGGGGGCGATCCGCAGAAGGCGCTGCAGAAGGCAGCTCAGGGCGGCTCGACGCGGAAGGGTGCGGGCGGGGCGCGGGGCGGGCGGGCGCGCGGCGGGCGGGGGCTCGAGCGCGGAAGGAGACCGCTCAGGGATGAGGGTCTCAGGGGTGTGAGGGGGGTGAGGGGTGCGGACCTGCTCAGGATGAAAAAAAAAAAAAAAAAGGGGGCGGGGGTGGGGTGTGTGGGGGTGGGGGGGCGGCGCGGGCAAAGGGCGCGAAAAAAAAAAAAAAAAAAAGGGGTCAAGGGGGTGGGGGTCAAGGGGTGGGGGTCCAGGGGGTGGGGGTCCAGGGGGTGGGGGTCAAGGGGGTGGGAGGCCGACCGGAAGGTGGGGTGACCGGAAGTGGAGGGTCGGACAGACCGGAAGTGGGGGTGGGCCTACCGGAAGTGGGAGCAGACCGGAAGTATCTACTTCCGAGCCACTCTGAGAGATTCCCTACTACTAATATACACACTTATTATTGTGCCTACTACATAAACAACATTAAACTCCAATATCAACCCTCTGCTTAAACTTCTAGATAGCTTCAACAGAACACACAGGCATAACAGGAGGCACAAAACACTTTTTTACATCCCTCGTGTCCATCTCACACTTTGCAAAAATGCAATGTGCATAAAGGGCCCTAAGATCTGGAACTCTGCCTGAAACAGCAAGAGGTCCCCTGCCCACAAATCAGTTTAGCACCATACTCAAAATTCATCTCATCTCTCAATAACATACCCACACCATGCTAAACCCCAACCAAATTCAAAGCAAATACAGTGGACCCTCAGTTTTCGTTCATCTCCAAACTCGAACAATTATGTAAGTGTATTTTTGTAAGAGCTTTTGTAAGTGTATTTTTGGGGGTCTGAAATGACTAATCTAATTTACATTTGTCCTTATGGGAACAAATTCGTTCAGTAACGGCACTCAAACAGCATTCTGGAAAGAATTTTCAACAAAAACCGAGGGTCCACTGTACTTTATTATCCCTTAACTATTAAGACATTATTACAAACTTAGAAATTAATATTTGTATCAATAACTGTACTACCTCATACCAATAATAGAGTAAATGAACTTTATTAACTAAAAGATGTAAGATTGAGTTTATCATAACTTGACTGCATCATAAATTGTACTACCTCATACAATGACATACGTACTACATATAGAGAGCCCCTTGTTATGCTAACCATTTCGGGCAAATTAGGTTAGTTTTTTAAGAACATAAGACAGAAGGAACACTGCTGCAGGCCTACTGGACCATGCGAGGCAGGTCCAATTCTCCCACCAACTTAAGCCAATGCCTTGACCTGGTCAGGTCAGTCACATTCACTTAAGGGAGGAGCACGGCATCTGACCTAGTAGCACAAGCTAGTCAGGTTCAACTCACACCCACCCACACCCACTCATGTACTTATCCAACCTATTTTTAAAATTACACAACGTCTTAGCTTCTATGACGGCACTCGGGAATTTGTTCCACTCATCCACAACTCTATATTAACTCAAATATTAACCCACCACTCAAACTTCTCCTTACCAACCTTAACAGGGCACATGACCATAACACAAGGCACAGATCACTCTTCGATGTTCCCCGTGTCCATCTAACACTGTAAAAACTCAAATGCACATTAAAGGCACAAAAATTTGGAATTCATTACCTGTGATTACCAAAGAAACCCTGCCTGTACCTCAATTCAAAACTCTGCTGAAAAACCACCTACTCACCCAAAACTAAATACACAATATTTAACATTACCTACAAAGTTAATTAATCACTTAAATGTATAAACCTATTATAAATAATGCATACTTAGCTAACTTTGTTTCTATAGCATTAACAAATATAATAATCCATTCTCATGTACTCTTGTACTTTTTGTAACTCATCTAATGACCATATAAACTGTTATTGCAATACAATTGTTTTAATTTGTTTGATCTGATATAATAAATTGCATTACGTTCAACTTAAGTTCAAAATAAATTGTCTACTATAATTTTTACCATTTAGTCTTTGTTAATTAATTTTAAGAATGCCCACAATGCTCTGCATATTAGGGGCTTTTGGCATGTACACCCCATTTATAACCATAACTATGTACCCCTCTGTATCATGTCACAATAAAATTATTATTATTATTATTATTACCAAACCAGTGTTTTCCTATATCCTTCCTGAATCTGAATTTTTCCAATTTAAAACCATTGCTGAGAGTCCTGTCAATACTAGATAATTTTAGCACGCTACTTACATCCTCTTTATTAATTCCTGTTTTCCATTTATACACCTCAATCATATCCCCCCTAATTCTACACCTTTCTAGAGTGCAGATTCAGGGCCCTCAGTCTATCCTCATAGGGAAGATTTCTGATACATAGGATCAACTTTGTCATCCTCCTTTGTACGTTTTCCAGTGCATTTATATCCATTCTGTAATACGGTGACCAAAACTGTGAAAGTATAATCTAAATGAGGCATAACCAAAGATATATAGAGTTGAAGAACAACCTGAGGACTTCTATTATTTATACTTCTTGATATGAAGCCAAGGATTTTGTTAGCTCTATTACGAACACTTAAGCACTGTTTACCTGGAGTTTACCTGGAGAGAATTCCAGGGGTCAACGCCCCCGCGGCCCGGTCCGTGACCAGGCCTCATGTTGGACCAGAGCCTGATCAACCAGGCTGTTACTGCTGGCCGCACTCAGTCCAACGTACGAACCACAGCCTGGCTGGTCAGGTACTGACTTTAGGTGCCTGTCCAGTGCCTGCTTGAAGACAGCCAGGGGTTTGTTGATAATCCCCCTGATGTATGCTGGGAGGCAGTTGAACAATCTTGGGCCCCTCACACTTATTGTGTTGTCCCTCAACGTGCTAGTGGCACCCCTGCTCTTCATTGGGGGGATGTTACATCGCCTGCCGAGTCTTTTGCTTTCGTAGGGAGTGATTTTTGTGTGCAAGTTTGGTACTAATCCCTCGACAATTTTCCATGTGTGTATAATAATGTATCTCTCCCGCCTGCGTTCTAGAGTACAGGTTTAGGAACTTCAAGCGTTCCCAGTAATTGAGGTGGTTTATCGCAGGTATGCGTGCCGTGAAGGTTCTCTGCACATTTTCAAGGTCAGCAATTTCACCCGCCTTGAAAGGTGCAGTTAGTGTGCAGCAATATTCCAGCCTAGATAGAACAAGCGATCTGTAAAGTGTCAACATGGGCTTGGCATCCCTGGTTTTGAAGGTTCTCATTATCCATCCTGTCATTTTTCTAGCAGATGCGATTGCTACGGTGTTATGGTCCTTGAAGGTGAGATCCTCTGACATGATCACTCCCAGGTCTTTGACATTAGTTTTTCGCTCTATTGTGTGGTTGGAATTAGTTTTGTACTCCGATGAGATTTTAATTTCCTCACGTTTTCCGTATCTGAGTAATTGAAATTTCTCATCATTGATCTTCATATTGTTTTCTGCAGCCCATTTAAAGATTTGGTTTATGTCTGCTTGGAGTCTTGCAGTGTCTTCAACGGTGGACACTGTCATACAGATTCGGGTGTCATCTGCAAAGGAAGACACGGCACTGTGGCTTATATCCCTGTCTATGTCCGATATGAGGATGAGGAACAGAATGGGAGCGAGTACTGTGCCTTGTGGAACAGAGCTTTTCACATTAGCTGCATCAGACTTTACTCTGTTGACTACTACTCTTTGTGTTCTACTTGTTAGGAAATTATAGATCCATCTACCAACTTTTCCTGTTATTCCTTTATCATGCATTTTGTGTGCTATTACACCATGGTCACACTTGTCAAAGGCTTTTGCAAAGTCTGTGTATATAACATCTGCATTCTGTTTGTCTTCTAGAGCATCTAGAACCTGGTCGTAGTGGTCCAGTAGTTGGGAGAGACAGGAGCGACCTGCTCTAAACCCATGCTGCCCTGGGTTGTGTAATTGATGGGTATCTAGATGAGTGGCGATCTTGCTTCTTAGAACCCTTTCAAAGATTTTTATGATATGGAACGTTAGCGATATTGGTCTGTAGTTCTTTGCTATTGCTTTACTGCCCCCTTTGTGGAGTGAGGCTATGTCTGTTGTTTTTAGTAACTGCGGGACGACCCCAGTGTCCATGCTCCCTCTCCATAGGATGTTAAAGCACGTGATAGGGGCTTCTTGCAGTTCTTGATGAACACGGAGTTCCATGAGTCTGGGCCTGGAGCGGAGTGCATGGGCATGTCATTTATTGACTTTTCGAAGTCATTTGGCGTCAGTCAAGTTCTGTGGCACTCTCATAAAAAAATCATATAGGTCTTCGATTTTCAGTCTGGTTAGCGGCTCGCTAAAAACTGAGTCATACTGGGACTTAAGTAACTCACTCATTTCCTTGCTGTCATCTGTGTAGGACCCATCCCGTTTAAGTAGGGGCCCAATACTGGTTGCTGTTCTCGACTTGGACTTTGCATAAGAGAAGAAATACTTTGGGTTTCTTTCAATTTCGTTTATGGCTTTTAGTTCTTCCCGCATTTCTTGATTCCTGTACGATTCCTTTAGTTTTAATTCGATGTTTGCTATTTCTCTGACTAGTGTCTCCCTTCGTATTTCAGATATATTGGCCTCCTGTAGCCGCTCCGTTATTCTTTGCCTTCGCCTGTATAGGGAGCGCCTCTCTCTTTCTAGTTTGCATCTTTTTCTCCTTTTTCTTAAGGGAATTTACCTTGAGCAAACCTCAAGTGCCAGAGAGTTAATTTGTTCTAGACATAGGTTAGGATCCGTGATGCTTAGGCAATCTTCCCAGTTTATATCATTTAGGACTTGGTTTACTTGGTCCCATCTTATGTTTTTGTTATTGAAGTTGAATTTGGAGAAGGCTCCCTCGCGGCTGATCACATTTTGTTGATCTTGGGCTCTGCACATGCATGTCTGTACACACACATACACACACATACACACACACACACACATACATGCACACACACGCACATACAACAGACCCAGTTTTCAATCGACATGCGCCTAGGACAAAATGGTAACTAACACACATACACACACACACACACACACACACACACACACACACACACACACACCACACACACACACACACACACACACACACACACACACACACACAAGAAACAAGGGGACACAACTGGAAGCTGAAGACTCAGATGAGTCAAAGGGATGTTAGGAAGCATTTCTTCAGCCACAGAGTAGTCAGGAAGTGGAATAGTCTAGAGAAAGATATAGTGGAGGCAGGAACCATACATAGTTTTAAGACGAGGTATGATAAAGCTCATGGAGCAGGGAGAGCAGAGACCCAGTAGCGGACAGCGAAGAGGCGGGGCCAGGAGCTGAGTCTCGACCCCTGCAACCACAATTAGGTGAGTACAATTAGGTGAGTATACACACGTGGCAATGCTTTATTTACAGGGAGCAAAGTCAGGGTATTTTTCCAGAATGGTCTGTAATATACCACTGTGGATAAAATACTTTGACATATCTTGAACATTTCTGAGTGAGTTGTCTCTGAATTCATTAATTTTATCGCACTCCATTACATAATGACGCAGGGTGTGACAATAATCCAACTGGCAAAGTTTACATCTTGTTTGGTCTACATCTGGTGGTGGTGATTTAACCTGCCAAAAATACTTGTAACCCAGCCGGAGGCGGGCGGTAGTGACATCCAAGAATCTGCTTATTCTGTTGGATGCACCATAGACATGTGGCTCATCCTGCATGATAGAATGATGATAGATGGACTGACTGGTGTCAATCTCCCTGAGTCTTAAGTCAATAAAATTCAGCTGAAGTTCTTTTCGTATTATTGTTCTCAAACTGCTAACTGACAAGCCAAGATTGTAATCTACCCCCTCTTTGAAAGCATAAAACTTAGTCAATTTATCAGTTCTATCATGCATCTGAAGACCAATGTGAGATGGAATCCACAGCATGTGCACTCTGACTCTACTATCCAGAATCCTACCATACCTGTGCCTGGCTTCTGACACGAGCATGCCACAAGTTATACTTGATGAGTTGAGAGCATTTATGGATGACAGAGACTCAGTTACAATTAGAGAGTCAACCTTAGATACATGGACGCATTTGAGTGCAAGGAGTATGGCAAACAGTTCTGTCTGAAGGGTAGAGGCCCAGTTATTGATGCGTGCTCCAATTTCTTTAAGAGAGCCATCACTCTGTATGACAACAGCAGCACTACCAGCTGCACCAGTGGATTGGTGAACAGAACCATCAACGTAAATAATTTGTGAGAGAGTGTGCTGTTTGGCTAAATTATCAATACAGCTTAAGGCATCATGTTTGGCTTCAAGGCGAAGCTTTGGTTGTGATTTAAGAAGTAGTTTGGGGGGAAATGGAGGGATGGTAGTTTGGAATGGGGTAATATTCCATGGAGCGGAGAAGTGCCGCTGTTGCCTTACTCGGCAGTGGTTCTGATTCTGTTTTGTTGATTTTGACAATTTGTTTCCTATTGCTAAGATAAGACTTAAACCAGTCTATGGAACCTATGCCAATAGCTTGAAGTTTCTTACATAATACATTGTGGTTGACAGTATCGAAGGCCTTTTGCAAGTCTAAAGTTACAATTCCTATGAGGTTCCCTATCGACATTTCAGTTCTCATGTAATCCATCAGATTAATTAGGGAGGTGTCGGTTGAGTAAGAGCTCCTAAAGCCTGTTTGGTAACTATGAAGAATGTTGTTGTCATTAAGATACTTCACTACTTGACAGTACACCGCCCTCTCTAGAATTTTGGATATTACACTGAGTATACTAACAGGCCTATAGTTGCTGACATCAGACCTACTATTTTTCTTGAAGATAGGAGTAACTCTGGCCTCCTTGAACCCCTCTGGCACTGTATTAGTGGTGATGGACAGATTTATTATGTGAGCAATGGGGATTGCCAGTTCAGAGGCACTGTCTTTTAGGAACTTAGACGGGATGTTATCAGGGCCGGTGCTCTTAGTTGGGTTTAACCTGCTTAGTTGTTTTTGCACGAAGTCATGAGATACACTTACTAGTTGACAACTAACAAAAAAAGGCACAATACCGTGACTGGAACAATACACACACAACCCGCACATATAAAAGAGAGGAGCTTACGACGACGTTTCGGTCCGACTTGGACCATTTACAAAGTCACACTAACACACAGAGACGGGGGAAGGGGTATTTATAGGCAGGCAGGCAGGGGAGGGTACCAGAGAGTGGGGTACTAATGAAGTAAGTAGTGGAAGTGGTAGTAGTAGTAATGGTAGTGGAGACAGTCATATTCTAGAGGAGCACTGCAATGAGGCTAGCGGCCCGCAAGGGTGGGCTAGCCCACAAGCAAAAAGGGAAAAAATACAAGGCAAAAAAAAAGGGAAAAAACCCAAGGAAAAAAAGGGGAAGAGGGAAGAGAAAAAAGGGGAAGGAATCAGGTTAAGTCAGGGGTGTTCGGGTTTGGAGCTTTTAAAAATGTAAGGGAGGGGGAAAGCATCAACAGAGACAAAGCCAGGGCTAAGATTCATACGGGAAAAGTTGTGTATAAGGGAGGATTCAACCAGACGGCGACTAGAAATTTTGGACGTAGGGTAGACAGTTTTAGCAGAAGACCAATCAATAGGATGACTGTGTTCTCTGACACAGACAGAAAAGAGCATTACTGGTGTTTCTATGCTCAACACTATTTTGCAGCTCCCTTTAAGTCTGTCAGAAAGAGATCACATTTCTCCAAATGAAGAGGACAGTGAGGACAAGAAAGAGATGAGATACCCGTGAGAATCTATAGAGGGAGGGAGGTAAGGAACTGGATTAGTGCGAAGAGTGTTAGTCTGGCGAAAGGTAAATGAAGTCTAAGGAACGGAGAGTTGCTGAGATTAGAGACCAGAGATTTAGGAAGGCAGAGGACAGGGAGAGTTCAGGAGTAGAGGGTTTAGGAGAGAAGAAAGTCCGTTGGCACGAGAGGGCAGAGCTACGAAATGAGAAGGGTAGAAGTGGCGTTGGAAAATGAATTCATGTTACATCTGGGTATATTGTAGCCCGGGATCCATATTTGTTCAAGTGATCTCTTAAGGGGTCTCTGTGAAGTCGTAAATATAGCATTTGGACTCTGTAAGCAGTCAACGGATGTAAGGTATCTTGTTGTTCGTTACTGGCTTATCTCTGTATTTGCAAAGATGAATAAGTTGGATTGGTGGTATTGTATGGGGGCGTCTTTTCCGGCACCAATATCTGCTGTTCTGGGAGTGGAGGCCATTGATCAGGATTCCACCCAGAAATGATTGCAGTTGGTGTACAATTTCTCATTTCCTGCCAGCTTTTTCCTTCCCATGCCAAAACCGTATTGAGCTCGCTCACACACGGAGGGGCCCGGGTTCGACTTCGCGGTGAAACATTTCCCGACGTGCCTACACTGAGGCTGTTCACCAGTGGCAAATAGTACCTGGGGCTGTTAGTCGACTGCGTGTGTCGCATCCTGGGGACAGATTAAGGACTCTAATGGAAATAAGACAGACAGTCCTCGATGACGCACTGACTTTCTTGGGTTATCCTAGTGGCTAACCCTCCGGGTTAAAAACTGGGGAAGAAATCTTATCTTATCTTATCTTCCGGAGTACAGTGGCTACCCAGGCCTTCCCATGGTCGATGTTCTGTGTCGTCTTGTACCCTTTAGGTAGTGGTGTCTGGCAATATAAGGTCATAGCAATTGCCTTTCCTGAACTAGATGAGTAGTGAGCATTTTAGGTGGAGTAAGCTGCAGGACGGAGGTTGCATTTTCCTGTCTTAATATGGGCATGCATTTTCTGGGGTGGTCATACTGTATGTCCTAACTGTTTTCCCAGATATTCCCATGCCTGCAGATACTAAGTGCATGGGCCATTCACGTAGGCCTTGTTTCGTTTGCCCTGTTTTTGTGACTGTGTTCCCAATTGTATTCCCTACTGGTGTGTATTCCCGTCTCTGTTTCCTATCTTCTCGGCACTCAGTGCCAATAGCTGGAGCCTTCATCAGTTGTTTCTGGTAATTTATTTTCACTATTTCCTGGGCATCCCCTGTTTATTATCTACTGTGTATTGCTAGTTTGTAACATTGTTTTTTGTGTGTCCTGTCTACACCTGTTTCCCACTAGAGCTCCTGTCCCCTTCAGGTCACCACTATTTATATTTCCGTTCTTGTTGGGTTATTGTCTACCAGGGTGATAGCACCATCTGGACATTTACTTCAAACTTTTATAGAATGCTGTCCTGTTTTTATGAAGGCCGATTTTGATGTTGTCATCTTTAATATCAAGGATTTTATTCCACAGTTCGGTTTCATTTGGCATACCTAAAACACTTCCCTTGCGTTTCTAATATCTCGTGTAGTTGGTTCCTGAATGCTTGCACAAGGAGCGGCTCCATTTACCACAGAAGATGCATGTAATCCATCCAGTGGAACGTTTGTTTGTTTGATTGCATACTACACAGGTTTTCATGATTGATTTTGCTGGTTGTTTTACTGTATATTCTACTAATAACTTCCTGAAGTGGTGATCCGTCTATTGTATCGTATTCATTTTTCAGCATGTTTGGACATCTTACTGCTTTAAGTTATTGTTTGGGTGTTTGATATGCCACCTAAACCCTGTCTGCCATTTGAATCCGGGTCGAGGATACCAGTTTTGAATCCGGTCATTGGTTCCCTTATTTCTTTGGATCTACGAAATCCAGTATCAGTTATTTTAATGAATCCTGTAGGGATTATTTGGGTTAAAGAGACAGACCACTGAAGATGATTATACTTACGCGATGCTATGCGCATGTAAGCCAGGAGAGGGAAGTGTTGTCTAGGTTTCTCCATGGTATCCCCTGCTGTCGGGGTGGTTCTCAGAGACCGAGGATAGGGAAGGTGGTGCAAAGGATTGTGGGGGAGAGGATGGTTCATGCAGTGTATTTTTAGCGAACTACTGGGCAAAGTAAGGAGGATTGGGATGGGTGATGGGATGGGTGGTTTTGCCGTGATTTTGCCTATGGCGTTGAGTCTGGATGGGTGGGTGCCTCCAGCAGCGAGCTGGTATTACCTCATCGTGGATTTTGTGTTTGTGTCGTGGGCGATGAGGTCAAGCTGAGGGGGCGTGCGCAGAAAGGTTTTGGCAGTGACCTTTATCATATGCTGTCAGAAATTGGGCTCTTTATGGGATATGGTGAGCGGGATTTCCTGTGAAGGCTATCATAGTTTGACGGTGGGTTTTTTTATTGCATGGGGCAGGAGGAAGCATGGGCTGGGGCCTCCTGGGAGGCGGTTGGCGTTGCAGGATCTTGTTGCTGAGTGGGGGCAAATTATTATGTGCGGGCGTCAGCAGCCCTGCGAGTGTTTTGTGGCTGGGCCGCCGCCTATGATACATAGCACTGGCATGCTGTCATATGTTGCATCGGGCACAACAAATTATCATATGTTTAGATGTAAAGGTCATATTTGAATCTCACCTCGGATGTAAGACATGTGGATTACGCCATAGATGTTATCATTAGCAATTTTATAGTGCGTCCGCAAGACAGGAGAAGAACATCGCGTCATGATCCAACAAAGTTCAACATGGCCCACAGTCGCCGTCCTCCATCTTGGGTAAAGACAGTTTTCTCGCCACCAGGGTGCGAGCAGAACACACACTGAAGAATACTTGGAGGCACCGAAAATTTAATATTACCCTGAACTAAAAGACACTTTCTGATAGTTGGCACAGCATCTACAGACACAATACAGACACGCTTATGACATTCTCGTGTTCACCTTTAGTAACGATGGAAGAGCAGGAACTAAATTGAACTTCTCCTTTTCGCCTGAAAATCCTGTACTAATCACACTAAACTGTCGCAAAAGATCTCATTCCTTTCATTGACATCTTGATCGTCAATCAACTATATAATATTACCTATTCTTTTTTTTTTTTATGATCTAAAAATAAAAAACAGATTTATTTTTGTTATTCTTTGTAATTCTCTAGAATACACTTGTTGATTTCTCACTATTACATCTTCAAATATGTGGCCCCTAATAGAGTTGAGCAGTTGGTATTGCCACAAGATACTTTCCTGTCATAGGAGTTTCAATAGAAACAGTGTATCATGCCAAGACAAATCACCTTCATTACAAATTTACTAAATGTAATATTGTTATATGTTTGCACTACCTCACTATTAAATTAATTAATACTTAGTTACTTAACTTTATATTTGGTAGAGTAATAAAATGATACTGAGAATCATGCTGTGATGGAAAGAATCAGATCATTGCCCGAAATGCTTCAGATATTAGTGCCCTTTCTTGTAATTAATATTTTATAAAATGTAACCACACATTGTGTTTTTCTACAAGGAAATAAATACTCATTTTTTTATTTTTCATTTACGTATCTTTCATATTATTATTATTATTATTATTATTTTTGTTATGAGTAAATTATCTATCAGATTTATAGGTATTACCTGACCATTACAGGTGCATCTGGGTGGGAGATGTTGACTTGTCAGTAGTCGCCAATCTGTAACTTCCGATGCCCACCCTCTCACTCACAAAGCTAGACTCCGATACACTGCACACAGCCCGCTACTCTGGCAGTGCTAGGACGGCAGGCTTCTGTGCAGCCAGTCATAATTGGTATTAACATTCTCACTGATTTCCATTGGTCTCTGTAGATGGATCGACACCACAACACCTGTTTAACATCTCCAGACCCCATGACTGGTGTTTCAGCTGGTGGAGATCTGAATGCAGGCGATTTGGATGATGTGACTTCCCTTGTGAGGATGTCGTCTGCATCCTTTATCTTCCGCTTGTATCCACATGTATTTAGGCTGGCAGATTTTCTGTCCTTGGTTTTCAGCAGGCACATTAACACGGTTCCCTATCACACCCAGGCTGAAAACCCCACTGACTGAGAACACCTGATCACATTGTACACTATGTCCAGTAGTTCACACATTGGGGGCCAATATGGCATCTCTCCACGCCATCACTTGCAGCTCTCTAACTCGGTATCAGGTTTTCTCGTAACATGCGGTATGCAAGGTCATAGAGAAGATTATCAGATACGGAACGTGAAGAAATTACCCATCGAGTACAAAATTTACTAAATCATTTAAGAGAATTGGTAAACATGCCCAGACTGAGTGATCATGTCAGAGATCTCACTAAGCGACCATAATAAAGTACTCAGATCCGTCGAAAATGACAGGATGGGATAATGAGAACTCTCAGTCTCAGGATGCCAAGTCCCATGCCGATTACTTACAGATCGCTTGTTCGACCCAGGCCAGAATACGCCTGCCGCGGGTGACAGCGATCTGGAATGTGCAGAGCACGCACGCATAAGTGCGATAACTCGCACTCACTGGGAACAGTTCTCTAAACTCCGTACTCTTCTACGCAGGCAGAGAACATATATACTAATACGGAAACACTGACAGTTTAGTACTGTCTCTGCACAAAATCACTCCAAAGACGATGTACATCCTCTCAATGAAAGAAAGAGTGGGCACGTTGAGGACAACACAATAAGTACCAGTCACTAACCACTCATATCAAATTGCTAACAAACCTAAAGCAGGCACTGACAGTAAGGCTCTAAAGTCGGTACTGACTATCGGGTTGTGGTCTGCATTGCCAGGCCAGCAGTAACAGCCTGGCTGATCAGCCTGGTCTCAACAGGCGCCCACCACACTGGCCGGTGCTGACCCCTGGCCCTTCCAGATCTCCAGGTGCACTACAGTGGTGAACTGAGCTATCACCTGATAGCTGCTTGGTGCCAGGATGGGACCTCAAAACACAAATCTACTGGATGTCAGGGTGATGGCAGTAAGACAAGAAGAGAGAGGTATAGATTGCATTTCTGACTGCAAGAGCGATTTGACACAGTTCCACACAAGAAATTAGTGCAGCTGGAGGATCAGGCACATCAGGGAAGGCCTTACCGGGATCAGGAATACCTGTGTCAGGAAGAGCCAACAGGAGCCATGGTACCTGGAGAGGTCAGAGGCACTCATGTGGGTGCCACAGATCAGTCTGTCTCCGCAGAATCGATTGAACGGAAGGGATAGTGTCCTTTCGTTTGCTCATGTGAAGTTTGCAGCAGCCTGGCTGGCTGCGATCAGGTGACCAGGCTGCAAGCTCTGTCCACATGGTCCCTGAGTTGTCCTCAGTGCAAAGTCATGAAGATAGAAGAAGACCACAGACGGAGCAGCGCGAAATGCCGAGACTACAAACTTCACACAAGGAAAAAGATTCTGGGGTGACCAGGCACATCTCCCGAGGTGCACATCAATCACTGCTGCAGCAGCACGGGAGCCTGGCAACAAGAATATAGTCTGACATCTTATCAGCGGAATCGCTCAGACCTCACACCAGGCAGACAGCTCATTGGAGTATGAGCACCTGTGCCTGAACCTCATCTGCCAAGCATTGGCTGCAACCATGTTGAAGCCTCATCATTACTAAATTTGGCGGAGGGAAACACTCAGCAAGCCTCACACATATAACAGGCTCCATCGACATGTGCCTAGACAAAAATCTGGCAACACACACACACGCAGTAATGCTTTGCTGACAGGGGAGCAAGTCAGACAGAATGGTCTGGAGCCACTGTGGATAAAGACTTTGACATACCTTGAACATTTTCGCGAAAGTTACAATTGAATTCACAGGCTTTACCGCACCCAGTACATACGATTCAGGGTGATAATAAGCCCATCTGGCAAAGCCACATTCGTTTGGTCTAGCCCGGCATGGTGATTTAACTCTGCCACACTGTAGTGATCCATGAGCTCAAAGATTTTGTTGAGAATATAGGACATGTGGCTCCTCCCTGGCATGATAGAATGATGATAGATGGATTGACTGGTGTCAATTCAGCTGAAGTTCTTCGTACATTGCCCTCGTCCGCACTGACAGCCAAGATTGTGGCCTGCCTCCTTGAAAGAGCTGGCAAGAAGACTACAGAGGTCTGGCGTTGAAGTTCACAGCAGTCAACCCTTGCGCCCTCTACCCTGGCCAAGGGGGACAAATACTTTTTTTTCGCCTTCGATTGACTCTCTCAGCTTGCTGTGGTGTTCACAGCTCGAGACGGTGGAACACTCCCTCTGAGCCGTGGTGCTCAAACATCAGACGGACCCCAGCTTCTAAGTGTGGCTGCACACAGCCAGGTGCAACCTCATCTTCTCCCCAATGCAGGGGAGGCTGATCTCCAGACGTCAGGAGATATTGGCCAGGCCTAGCTGAGCTGGCATTAAGGACATATATCACGCAGTTGAACACCCTTCCACTGGTCGTTCTTCTCCGAGCGTTGGGCTTATGTGGGCTGACTATATACAAGGTCAGTGTCTCTATAGAATCCTCAAAATAACAACAACAGTTGTTGCTGCCATACCTCTAATATTAATGAGTTTGCTGCATCGTTTGGTAGCTGGGGAAGGTAAGGTTGTTGTAGTGGTATGTGTGTAGTTGGTATCCGTTAATAGAAACTGTGAAAATATAGTTATGAAGATATTTTGCGTGGATGGTGCAGTGTGGCACTGTGCAAGCCTGAATAGTAAGTGTCAGCAAGTTTTATTAGGGCATGTTCATCTATCATACCTAGCAACATAAGTAAATTAACAATGGCCCATGGTTACACTGCTCTGACACTGCACCTACTGACTACACAAAACAATCTGCGTATGTATAATGTTTAGTGCTTATTTGATTATAATAATACAATCAGGTGGCGGATGAGGCTGAGGAAGAAACCTCAGCCATGGGTTTCACTTGATACTGATGTCCAAATTGCTCTGCCATTTACTGGCACTGGGATCAGCCAGGCTGTGGTTTGCACGTTGGCGGGCCGCTTGCAACAGCCTCGGCTGATCAGGCTCGATCCAACATGCGGCCTGGTCACAGATCGGGCGCATCTCTGAATTTCCTCTCCAGGTAATCTGGCCTGCCAGAGCAAGGCTGCTCACAGGAAAGATAATCACAAGACAATACTCTCTGATCACCTTCCTCATTACCACGAAATTGCTGACTTCAATGGACACTTTCCTCTGCTTTCTTTGCCATCCTAGGTAATTCCATACATATGCCAAAGCTTGGTATGATAAATTGTGCAACTGTATTTATGTGTACTATCATGCCTGAATAAAGCATCACTTAGTTGCATCATATGTCACTAATGGGGGGACATGTTTGACGAGACATCAGGAAATAACTACTGCTATAGTAGCGTTTCCTGATGTCTCACATGGAGACTAAATGAGATCCTACTACATTCTAGGTGACATATGTTGCAATTCAAGTAATTAACTTTATTCAGGTATAGGTAGGTACACATAAATACAGTTACACAATTTATCATACAGCATATGTAGATTACCTAGGATAACCCAAAAGTAAGAGAAAGTGATACATTTCCATTTGGGGTCCTGAATTTTTATTGGTAATGAGGAAGGTGAGGTAGTGATCAGAAGTATTGTCTGTGATTATCTTCCTGTGAGAGCAGCTAACATATTGGGCAGATACCTGGAGTATACCTGGAGGGGTTCCAGGGTCAACGCCCTGCGGCCCGGTCTGTGACCAGGCCGCATGTTGGATCAGAGCCTGATCAACCAGGCTGTTACTGCTGGCCACATGCAGTCCAACGTGCAAACCACAGCCTGGCTGGTCAAGTAAAGAATATACTCAATAAAATGAAACAATTTGGACATCAGTATGTTATCCAGGGTAAACCTACATAATGAATTTCTTTACCTCAGCCTCGTACATACACCTGATTATTATTATTATAATCAAATAGAAGCACTAAACGTACATACACCTGAAATATTAAGATTGTTTTGTGTAGTCAAATGTTAGAGTTACGTTGTTAAGAACGGTGCTGACGACCACCATGGGGTTACATTGATTGGTAATTTACACTTATGTTGCTAGGTATGATAAGTGTACTTATGTGAACCTATACCTAAATAAACTTACTTATTTACTTACTATTCAGGCTTGCAGTGCCACACTGCCATCCACCTTAAAAATCTTCACATAAGCTATATTTTCACAGTTTCTATTAACGAGATACCAACTACACACATACCACTTTAACTACTAACAACCTTACCTTCCCCAGCTACCAAACGATGCAAGAAAAACAGCCAAAACCGTTAATATTAAGGAAATTGTAGCAGCAAAAACAACTGTTGTTGTTGTTGTTGAGGTTCTATAGGGCCACTGACAGCATACGCCGTATCGAGCCCTGCCGTCCAACGCTCGGAGAAGGAACCTCGACCGAAGTGGAAGGATGTTAGACTAATAACTGCGTATTATATGTCCTTAATGCGCCCTGAAGCCAGCAAGAATGTGCAGGTACAGGCCAATATCTCCTGACGGTCTGGAGGATCAAACCCCTCCCCATTAAGAAGGAGAGGTAGGGTTAAAGATTGCACCACAAACATGTGCAAGGCCGCACTTAGAACAGTCCGTGCAGAGTGATAACGTGGGCACCACAGTAGGAAGTGTTCCACCGTCTCAGGCTGTGAGGGACACCACGGGCAGTACGGAGAGTCCGTCAATCGAAGGCGAAAAAAAAAAAAACTGTTTGTCCCCTTATTGTTGTTGTTGGGATGGTTAAGGGCACAAAAGTTGACACTTTATTGAACCCTTCAACCAAGGTACCTCTGTAGTCTTCTTGTATGCTTTCAAAGAGGAGGTAGATTACAATCTTAGCTTGTCAGTTAGCAGTTTGAGAACAATAATACGAAAAGAACTTCAACTGAATTTTATTAACTTAAGACTCAGGGAGATTGACACCAGTCAGTCCATCTATCATCATTCTATCATGCAGGAGGAGCCACATGTCTATGGTGCATCCAACAAAATAAGCAGGCTCATGGATGTCACTACCGCCCGCCTCCGGCTGGGTTACAAGTATATTTGGCAGGTTAAATCACCACCACCAGATGTAGACCAAACAAAATGTAAACTTTGCCAGATGGACTATTGTCACACCCTGAATCATTATGTACTGGAGTGCGATAAAATTAATGAATTCAGAGACAACTCACTCAGAAATGTTCAAGGTATGTCAAAGTATTTTATCCACAGTGGTATATTACAGACCATTCTGGAAAAATACCCTGACTTTGCTCCCTGTAAATAAAGCATTACCACGTGTGTGTGTGTGTGTTAGTTACCATTTTGTCCTAGGCACATGTCGATTAGACACTAGGCCTGTTGTATGTGTGTGTAAGGAAACACTTTGAAGTGTTTCCATCCCGCCAGAATTGAACTCGGGCCCCAAGTGCATGAAGCGAGAGCTTTAGCCACCAGGCCACCAGGGCTGTAGTTTCCTTACATGCTTGGCAAGATGAGGGTTCCAAACAGGTGCTTCATACTCCAATATGGGCCTAATGTACACAGTGTACAGGGTCCTGAACGATTCCTTATTAAGATGTCGGAATGCTGTTCTTAGGTTTGCCAGGCACCCGTATGCTGCAGCAGTGATTTGGTTGATGTGCACCTCAGGAGATGTGCCTGGTGTTATACTCACCCCAGGATCTTTTTCCTTGTGTGAAGTTTGTAGTCTCCGGCCCCCTAGACTGTACTCCGTCTGTGGTCTTCTTTGCCCTTCCCCAATCTTCATGACTTTGCACTTGGTGGGGTTGAACTCCAGGAGCCAATCGCTGGAACAGGCTTGCAGCCTGTCTAGATCCCTCTGTAGTTCTGCCTGGTCCTTGTCCGATAGAATTCTTTTCATCAACTTCACATCATCTGCAAACAGGGACACTTCAGAGTCTATCCCTTCCGTTATGTCGTTCACAAATACGAGAGACAGCACCAGTCCTAGGACTGATCCCTGTGGCACCCCGCTCGTTACAGGTGCCCACTCTGACACCTCTCCAGGTACCATGACTCACTGTTGTCTTCCTGACAGGTATTCCCTGATCCATTGCAGAGCCTTCCCTGTTATTCCTGCCTGGTCCTCCAGCTTTTGCACTAATTTCTTGTGTGGAACTGTGTCAAAATCCTTCTTGCAGTCCAAGAAAATGCAATCTACCCACCTCTCTCTCTCTTGTCTTACTGCCATCACCCTGTCATAAAACTCCAGTAGGTTTGTGACACAGGATTTCCCATCCCTGAAACCATGCTAGCTGTCGTTGATAAGCTCTTTCCTTTCTAGGTGCTACCTGGAATCTACCTGGAGAGAATTCCAGGGTCAACGCCCGAGCCAGTCCAGACCAGGCCTCCTGTTGGACCAGAGCCTGATCAACCAGGCTGTTACTGCTGGCCGCATGCAGTTCAACGTACGAACCACAGCCCGGCTGGTCAGGTACCGACTTTAGGTGCCTGTCCAGTGCCTGCTAAGACAGCCAAGGGTTTGTTGGCAATCCCCTGATGTATGCTGGGAGGCAGTTGAACAATCTTGGGCCCCTGACACTTATTGTGTTGTCCTCAACGTGCTAGTGGCACCCTGCTCTTCATTGGGGGATGTTACATCGCATGCCAAGTCTTTTGCTTTCATAGGGAGTGATTTTTGTGTGCAAGTTTGGTACTAAGCCCTCGAATATTTTCCATGTGTATATAATAATGTATCTCTCCTGCCTGCGTTCTAGAGAGTACAGGTTTAGGAACTCAAGCGCTCCCAGTAGTTGAGGTGGTTTATCGCATTATGCGTAGGGTGAAGGTTCTCTGCACATTTTCAAGGTCAGCAATTTCACCCGCCTTGAAAGGTGCCATTAGTGTGCAGCAATATTCTAGCCTAGATAGAACAAGCGATCTGTAAGTGTCAACATGGGCTTGGCATCCCTGGTTTTGAAGGTTCTCATTATCCATCCTGTCATTTTCCGAGCAGATGCAATTGCTACTTTGTTATGGTCCTTGAAGGTGAGATCCTCTGACATGATCACTCCCAGGTCTTTGACATTAGTTTTTTGGTCATTGTGTGGTTGGAATTAGTTTTGTACTCCGATGAGATTTTAATTTCTTCACGTTTTCTTATCTGATAATCTTCTCATGACCTTGCATACTATACATGTCAGAAATTTTGAGTACCGGAGTTGAAGAGCTGCAGAGTGATGGCGTGAGAGATGCCATATTGAATTTAATGTGTGAACACTGGACTGAGTTGTGCAATGTGATCAGGTGTTCTCAAGGTCAATTGGGGTTTCAACCTGAATTTGTAATTAGGAACCCGTGTTAATGTCTCCTGCTGAAGAATTGGGACAGGAAATTTGCAAGACCTCTAGAATTACATGTGGTTGGCGGAAGATAAGGGATGCGGACATCACTCACAGGAAGTGCATCATTAGTCCTTGCATTTAGATCTCTAGCTGGCCAGTGTAGGGTCTAGGTGTTAAGTAGGTGTTGTGGTGTGATCCATCTACAGTTATTAAATGGTAAGTGTTAATACCAATTATATTTTGTGTACCCTGCAAGCCTAATTATATACCGTCCACAACTTTAATTTACCAGAGTAGCTGGTTTTAATATTGCAATTAATAATTTAATGTCAGGTCTAGCTTTTTGTGAGAGAGGTGAAGAAGTGGGCATCGAGGGAGTTACAGTTTGGCGACTTACTTTGACTTAAGTCCCACTTATCTCACCCAGATTACTTACCTGTAATGATTCAGGTAATACCCTGTAAATCTGATGCAGGTAATTTACTCACATAATAAAAATAATAATAATAATAATAATAATACTTGAAAGATGCAGTAAATGAAAAAAATAAAAATGAAACTGTTTATTTCCTTGTAAAGCTTACAATGTGTGGTTTACATTTTATAAAATATTAATTACAAAAGGCTCACTAGCATGTCTAGGTATTTCGGGCAGACTAATATTAATTCTTACTCTATACTGACACAGGTTATGGAGCATCACATTTTAATATACCTTATTGCATACTGATATAAAAGTTAAGTAACTGAAGTGATTAATTAGATTTATAATAGTGAGGTAGTACAAAACATATAACAATATTACATTTAGTAAATTTAGTAATGGGAATGATTTTGTCTTGGCATGATACACTGTTTCTATTGAAGCTCCTATATTGGGAAAGTATCTTGTGAAAACTTAATACCAACTTAAGATTTAATAGGCAATAACTATATTAGGAATTTTATGTTTACAGTCATGTGGGTGAGTGTAAGTGTAAATTAGGGGGAATTACAGGTAACGAGAGTAAATCTATTTTGTTTTAGATGTGTTCATATTACAAAAAAAAAAAAAGAATAGGTGGCTATTATATAGTTAGTTGACGGTGGGGTGTGTTAGGGAGATGAGATGTTTTTTAACGGTAGTTTTGAAAATGGTGATTGAGTCTGCAGTTACAGAGTTTTCAGGCAGGAAGTTCCAGATTTTAGACCCTTATATGTACATCGAATTTTCGTAGAGATTAAGCCAGACACGAGGAATGTCATAGAGATTTTTGTGTCTGGTATTGTGTCTATGGGTCCTGTCGCAACTATCAAGAAAGTGTTTTAGTTCAGGGTTAATATTAGAATTTTCAGTTGCCTCCAAGGTGTCTCAGTGTGCGGTTCTCTGCTCCGCACCTAGCCCTCTGGTGGCGAAAACTGTCTTTACCCAACAAGATGGAGGGCAGCCGGCGATGGGTTCATACCGTTTGTGTTGAACTACTACAGGGATCTTTGTTGGATCATATTGCTGATGTTCTTCTCCTACAAATCTTACGAGACACTTATAAAATTGCTAATGATGACATCTATGGCATGTCCATGAATGGTCATCCCGGTGTTTGTTAAGTTCACATCTTCGGCCCTTTGCACATCTAAACATATGATAATTTGTTGTACCGATGCAACATATGACAGCATATGCCAGTGCTCCTATGAGCAGCCACGTATCAAAAACAACAGCAACCCACAAACACACCAGAATACTGACACCCTACCACACATAATAAGTCCCACTTTACCTCAACAACCATCCACCCCCCTGACATACAAGATCCATACACACACACCAACCCGCACCTCCCAGGAGAGACTAGCCCGCCGCTTCCCCCTCCCCCCTTTACATGCCCAATAAAAAACCCACCGTCAAACTATGATAGCCTACAGGGAAATCCCGCTCTCACCATATCCCATAAAGAGCCCAATTTCGACACAGCATATGATAAAAGGTCACTGCCAAAACCTTTCTGCGCACGCCCCCTCAGCTTGACCCCTCATCGCCCACGACACAAACACAAAATCCACGATGAGGTAAGCCCCAGCTCGCTGCACAGGGGCACCCACCCCTTCCACATCCAGACTCAACGCCCGCAAAACCAAAATCACGCAAAACCCACCCATCCCATCACCCTCCCAATCTACTCCCTTACTTTGCCCAGCCGTTCGCTAAAAATACACTGCATGAAAAGCCATGTCCTCTCCCCCACAATCCTTACACACACCCTCTTCCCGTATCCTCCAGTCTCTGAGAACCACCCCCGACGGCAGGATACCATGGAGAAACCTGAACATAACCTCCCTCTCCTGCAGCCGCATGCATAGCATGCGTAGCCTAATCATCTTCCAGTGGTCTGTCTCGCGTAACCCAAATAATCCCTACAGGATTCATTAAAATAACTGATACTGGATTTCGTAAGATCCAAGAAATAAGGGAACCAATGACCGGATTCAAAACTGGTATCCTCGACCGGATTCAATAAGCAGACAGGGTTTTAGGTGGCCTTATCAAACACCCAAACAATAACTTAAAGCGGTAAGATTGTCCCAAACACTTACACATGCAAAAAAAATAGATACGATACAAATAGACGGATCACCACTTCAGGGAAGTTATTAGTAGAATATACAGTAAAACAACCAACAAAATCAATCATGAAAACCTGTGTAGTATACAATCAAACAAACAAACGTTCCACTGGATGGATTACATGCATCTTCTGTGGTAAATGGAGCCACGCTCCTTGTGCAAGCATTCAGGAACCAACTACACGAGATATTAAACAAGGGAAGTGTTTTTGGGTATGCCCAAATGAAACCGAACTGTGGAATAAAATCATATTGATATTAAAAGATGACAACATCAAATCGGCCTTCATAAAAAAACAGGACAGCATTCTATAAAAGTTTGGAAAGTAAAAAATCTGGTCCAGATGGTGCTATCGCCCCTGGTAGACAATAACCGTAAGAACGGAAATATAAATGATGGTGACCTGAAGGGGGACAGGAGCTCTAGTGGGGAAACAGGTGTAGACAAGGACACACAAAAAACAATGTTACAAACTAGCAATACCACGGTAGATAGTAAACAGGGGGATGCCCCGGGAAATAGTGAAAATAAATTACCAGAAACAACTGATGAAGGCTCCATTGTTAGCACTAGTGCCGAAGATAGAAACGAGACAGGAATACACGCACCAGTAGGGAATACAATTGGGAACACAGTCACAAAAAAACAGGGCAAACGGAAACAAGGCCTACGTGAATATTATGCACTTGGTATCTGCAGGCATGGAATATCTGGGAAAACAGTTGGGACATGCAATTATGACCACCCCAGAAAATGCCGTGCCCATATTAAGACAGGAAAATGCAACCTCCCGTCCTGTAAGCTTTTCCACCCTGAAATGTGCCACTCATCAGTTCAGGAAAGACAGTGCTATAACTTATATTGCCAGGCACACTACCTAAAGGGTACAAGACGACACAGAACATCCAGACCATGGGAAAACCTGGGTAGCCACAGCCACTCCGGAGAGAGATAAGATAAGATAAGATTTCTTCGGATTTTTTAACCCCGGAGGGTTAGCCACCCAGGATAACCCAAGAAAGTCAGTGCGTCATCGAGGACTGTCTGTCTTATTTCCATTGGGGTCCTTAATCTTGTCCCCAGGATGCGACACACCCAGTCGACTAACAACCCAGGTACCTATTTGCTGCTAGGTGAACATGACAACAGGTGTAAGGAAACACGTCGAAATGTTTCCACCCGCCGGGAATCGAACCCGGGCCCTCCGTGTGTGAAGCGAGAGCTCAAGCCACCAGGTTTTTTAGCGCCAGGAAGGAAAAAAAGCTGGCAGGAAATGAGAGAAATTGTACACCAACTGCAATCATTTCTGGAGTGGAATCACAGTCAATGGCCTCCACTCCAGAACAACAGATATTAGTGCCAGGAAAAAAAAGACGCCCCCATACCACCAATACCACCAATCCAACGATATTCATCTTTGCAAATATACAGGGTCTAAAGCCAGTAACGAACAACAAGATACCTTACATCCGTTGACTGCTTACAGAGTCAAATGCTATGTTTGCGACTTTCACAGAGACCCACATAAGAGATCACTTGGACAATGAAATATGGATCCCGGGCTACAACCTATACAGATGTAACATAATTCATTTTCCCGCCTTAGCTACCCTTCTCATTTCATTGACTCTGCTTTCTCTCGTGCCAAACGGACTTTCTTCTCTCTAAACCCCTACTCCTGGGAACTCTCCTGTCCTCTGCCTTCCTAAATCTCTGGTCTCTTAATCTCAACAACTCTCTCCGTTCCTTAGACATCAAACTTACCTTTCGCCAGACTAACACTCTTCGCACTAATCTAGTTCATACCTCCCTCCCTCTATAGATTCTCCTGGTGTCTACTCTATTTCTTGCTCCTCCTGTCCTCTTCAGTACTTTGGAGAACTGGCCGATCTCTTTCTGACAGACTTAGGAGCACAAAAATAGTGTTAGGCTTGCCGACACCAATAATGCTCTTTTCTGTCATGTCAGAGAACACAGTCATCCTATTGATTGGTCTTCTGCTAAACTGTCTACCCTACGTCCAACTTTCATAGTCGCCGTCTGGTTGAATCCTCCCTATACACAACTTTACCTGTATGAATCTTAGCCCTGGCTTTGTCTCTGTAGATGCTTTCCTCTCCCATTACATTGTTAAATGCTCCAAACTTCAGAACACCCGTGACTTAACATGATTCCTTCCCTTCTATCTCTTCCCCTTCTCTTCTTTCTCCTTT
>WNWK01028530.1:20000-25280 GCA_009830355.1 Cherax destructor | reverse complement strand
AGCAGTGCTCCTTCCCATATGACTGTCTACTCTACTACCTTTACTACTACCTTTACTACTACCACTACTACCACTACTCCTACATTTCCCACTCTCTTGTACCTCCCCTGTCTGCCTGCCTATAAATACCCTTCCTCTGTCTCTGTGTGTTAGTGTGACTTTGTAAATGGTCCAAGTCGGGCAAACGTCGTCGTAAGCTCCTCTCTTTTATATGCGGGTTGTGTGTGTATGTATATATATGATTGAACAATAGTAATAAACAATATTTTTCATTGTAAGTGTTTGTCAATACGTTTTGTACACAAAATAGTGAGAACAAACTTTATGCCGTTATTGTGTAATAATCAACGAGTGAATATTTGAAAAACAGCACTTATATTGGTCTCACAGGCCATAAAAAGTTATTTAAAAAAAAAAAAAATCGATAAGAAAACAACTCCAAGAAAGAAAATAAAAGATTACCGGCCAACCGGAAGTCAGCTATGTTGCCGTAAGCGGTTCAATTTTGGTCAACTTCAATCCTCTATATCTCGATAAGTATTGATCGTAAAAAAATTTTTAGCCTATTAGATTTAGAAAAAAAAAAAACTATCATTTCATAAGAATTTTTTTTTTTAAATTCTGTGACCCTGAGAAAGAGATTAAGACAGGCCCTTGCGACCCTGAAAGGGTTAAATGCCTAGTATATAATGTAATGTTCATTCGAGGAGAAACAAAGCTAGACTGACTCACGACGGCTGCACAGGTGAGGGCAGGTCTGGTAAGCGGGATGAAACAACACAGGGCAGTGTGAAACTCAGGACAAAATTTAGCTGAAAAAAAATGGTTCTAAACTCGAAAAGAACAATACTCAGGGTGTACGAAGCTCGGGGTTCCACTGTACTTCTCGTATTTCAATAAAAGAAGAATTTTCTAATTTTCGTCACTCCACCACACTAAGTACCATTTTGTTACTGTTATTAGCTATGCAACACTGGTGAAATAGTTTCTAGATGATAAATGGTCTTTTGTTGTTGTGTATGCTGCATTCACTACAACTCTACACTGTTTATCGTATTCCTACAGAAGTGTACACTTTTCGTATTTCCACAAGATTGTGCACCTTTTTGTATTTGAATAGAATTTCTTTTTAATCAATGGTATCACTAGACTATACGTCAGGTACACTAGCAGGTTGAGGAAGATTATTAATACGAGGTGACCTGCGTGGTAGAATCCTGGCGACTGCTGGCAACTGTTTACAACACAAGTTATCTATCTATTAGGCCGCTATCACTTCCGTCTTAATTTTCACCACAGCATTTAGTATTATGGTATCTTATCTATACACTACGGTACCACTGTGATATACACTATTCCACTATGTATGACACACTTATCAGGAAGACTTTCTTTCCTCTCACAAATTTGTTTTAAGTTATTTTTTTTGCACATGGCACCCTAGCCTAGGCCTATGGTTCCCCTCTGGGAGTATGGCTCTATGTTATTGCACACTTTTTATCCTTATTTAGGCTCAGTTAGTTAGTTACCATTTTGTCCTAGACCTGCTGTATATGCATGCACGTATGTGTGTGTGTGTGTGTGTGTGTGTGTGTGTGTGTGTGTGTATATATACAGTGGTACCTCGACTTACGATATTTTTTCATTCCAGAATGCTGTTCAAGTGCCATTACCAAACAAATTTATCCCCATAAGGAATGATGTAAAATAGACTAGTCCTTTTAGACCCCCAAAATTACACATACAAAAGCATTTAAAAAAATAAACTTACATAAAAGGGTGAGTTTGGGGACCATCGTAAGTCGAGGTACCACTGTATATATACAGTGGTACCTCGAGTTACGATATTTTTTCGTTCGAGAATGCTGTTCAAGTGCCATTACCAAACGAATTTATCCCCATAAGGAATAATGTAAAATAGACTAGTCCTTTTACACCCCCAAAAATATACTTACAAAAGCATTTAAAAAAATAAACTTACATAAAAGGGCGATTTTGGGGACCATCGTAACTCGAGGTACCACTGTATATATACAGTGGTACCTGGTTAACGATGGTCCCAAACTCGTCCTTTATGTAAGTTTATTTTAAATGCTTTTAGTGTATTTTGGGGGTCTAAAGGACTAGTCTATTTTACATTATTCCTTATGGGATAAATTGCTGTAATGGCTACTTCTGGAACGAATAATATCGTTAACCAGGTACCACTGTATATATATATACAGTGGTACCTCGAGTTACGATATTTTTCGTTCGAGAACTGCTTTTCGAACGAAAAATATACGTAACTTCGAGTACCACTGTATCTATATACAGTGGACCCTCGGTTAACGAAAAATTCATTGCAGAAGCCTGCTCAAGTGCCATTACCGAACGAATTTACGTCCTTAAGAAATAATGTCATGTAGGTTAGTCTATTTCAGACCCCAAAACTACACTTCCACAAGAACTTACAAAATTATACTTACATAATTGCACGATTTCCGGGGTATTCGTTAACCGGGGGTCCACTGTACAGTGGTACCTCGACTTACGATATTAATCCGTCAGAAGGGCATATCTTAAGACGAAACAATCGTTAAACGAATCAATTTTCCCCATAAGAAATAATGGAAATAAATTTAATCCGTCCAAGACTTCCAAAAGTAGTTAAATAAAATATTTTTAGAACTTTTTGACATTAAATAATACACAATATAATGAAGAATAACTAAATACACATGCAAATATTGTACAATAACATGTCACTTACATTTATTGAAGAGTTGTTGATGTGTGGAGGACAGGAGGAGGGAGAAGGTGGAGTAGTATGCTAGTGTTTGGAAGGGAATCCCTTCCATTAACACTGCAGGTACCAAGTCCTTTTCTGGGGTTACTTCCCTTTTCTTTGAATGCCACTAGGACCAGCTTGAGAGTCACTAGACCTCTTTCTAACAACAAATTTGTCCAGGGAGCTCTGTGTCTGGCGATTCTTTAACACATCCCTGAAGTGGGACACCACAGTGTCATTGTACAGGTTGCCAGCACGGCCTGCAACAGCATGGTTAGGGTGATATTCATCCATAAATGCTTGCACATCACTCCATTTGGCACAGATCTCCCTAATCCTTGAAGAAGGCACATTCTTCCATTTTTATTCCACCTCCTCCTCCTCCTCTGAACCATTGTCCTGACCTCTGCTCTCTTGTTCCAGTTGCTGTTGAAGCTCTAGCAGATCTTCAGTGGTTAGCTCTTCCTTGTGCTCCTCCACCAACTGTTCCACATCCTCACCACTCACCTCTAACCCCAAAGACTTGCCCAATTCCACAATTTCTTCCAAAACAGGCTCAGGCTCAGGCTCATGCTCAGGGTTCTGAGGCTCAGCCCCAAAACCTTCAAAATCCCTCTCTAGGACACAGTCTGGCCACAATTTTCTCCAGGCAGAGTTCAAAGTCCTGGTAGTCACTCCCTCCCAAGCCTTACCTATAAGGTGTACACAATGCAGCATATGGAAATGTTTTTTCCAGCACTTGTGGTCTGTGTTTTGTGATCACAGATGCACCTTTTGCAACAACAGCTTCCTTGATTTTACTTGAATATTTCTTATCCACAATGGTAACGATGGTAGAATAGGGTTTACCATACAGCCTGGCCAGCTCACTGATACGTACTCCACTTTCATATTTTTCTATTATCTCCTTCAGTTCTATCGTACATATATTTCTGTTCCTCTTTGCCACAGGCTTAGCACTAGGATCTTTCCTTGGACCCATGGTAGCTTATTTAGCAGTTGCAAGCACTAAAAACAGTGGAATAATGACAATATACTGGTATGAATGCGTGGGTGTGGGTGGGTGGTCGCTCTCGCTTGTAAACAATAGCACTGACGCTCCCTGGGTGCGCGCTCAGCTGGGCGCCAAGCGGACAGGTCCGGCACGAAATCGTAAGGCAATCAATCATCGGATGTCGCATTCAAATTTCTTACGTTATAAAAATCGGATCGAATATAACGTAAGATAAATCGTAAGTCGAGGTACCACTGTATATATATTATATATCTATATATATATATATCTATATATATATCTATATATATATCTATATATCTATCTATATATCTATATATATATATCTATATATATCTATCTATGTATATATATACAGTGGTACCCCGACTTACGATGGTCCCCAAACTCACCTTTTATGTAAGTTTATTTTTTTTAAAAGCTTTTGTAAGTGTAATTTTGGGGGTCTAAAAGGACTAGTCTATTTTACATCATTTCTTATGGAGATAAATTGTTTGGTAATGGCACTTGAACAGCATTCTGGAATGAAAAATATCGTAAGTCGGGGTACCAAAAAAATAAATATATATATATATATATATATATATATATATATATATATATATATATATATATATATATATATATATATATATACAGTGGACCCGTTAGCAATAACCGGAAATCGTGCAATTATGAAGTATAATTTTGTAAGTTCTTGTGGAAGTGTATTTTGGGGTCGAAATAGACCAACCTCGTGAAATTTTTCCTAAGGGAGTAAATTGTGTAAGGCACTTGAGCAGACTTCAGGAGTAAGTTTTTACTTTTGGGTCCATGTATATATATATACAGTGGTACCTCAGTCTGATGGTCCCCCAAAAACGCCCTTTTTTGTAAGTTTATTTTTAAATGCTTTTTAGATATTTTTGGGGGTGTTGGACTATGTATTGGTAGATAAAAGACTGTTGAGAGACTTCAGGATGTACATGTTTATAGAGGGCCACAGATATATCAGATCACTTTTTAGTTATAGCTACAGTGGGGTAAAAGGTAGATGGGATACAAGGAAAATAGAATCAGTAAGTAAAGAAGGTGAAGGTTTATAAACTAAAAAAGGGGGCAGTTAGGGTAAGATATAAACAATTTGGAGGATAGATGGGCTAGTGAGAGTAGGCAATGGGTGAAATGTATGGGGTGGTTTAAAAATGTAGTGTTAGAGTGTTCAGCAGAGTTTGTGGTTACAGGCGAGTGGGTGCGGGAGGGGAAAAGGAGGCGTTGGTGGAATGATGATGTAAAGAGAGTAGTAAGGGAAAAAAGTTAGCATATGAAGGTTTTTTCAAAGTAGAAGTGATGCAAGGAGGGAAGAGATATGGAGAGAAAAAAAGAGGTTAAAGAGTGGTGAAGCAATGTAAAAAAGAGCAGATGAGAGAATGGGTGAGATGTTATCAGCAAATTTTTTGAAAATAAGAAAATTTTGAATAGATTAATAAGTTGAGAAGCCTAGAGAACAAATGGA
>WNWK01028530.1:0-15000 GCA_009830355.1 Cherax destructor | reverse complement strand
AGCCCTATTTTCGGCCCATTCCATTTTTCCAGTCGACCAAACTCATAGCTATTTCTTTAGAATTCCATTTGTTCTATCGATTGAGTACAAGAAACCGCCAAAAAACCGATTGCAACTACCCAATAAAGTGGTCAGAAATTGGAAATTTGGCCAATTTAATGCAAAATAAAAAAAATGTCAATTTCAAAATAGGGTCCAGAATAAACAATGCAGACATTCTTGGCACTAAAATAAGATTTTCTCTGTTCATTAGTCACGTCTTTAGGCCCCTCTTATATTACTCTTGCTTTCTATTTTGATTTTTTATTCACACAAAAAATAAAAGATTTACTGTTATGCAGACTACTGCATTATTGTAAAAATGGTATAAATAATATCAGTGCACTTGTGAAAGAATATTAGACTCACCAGTTGACGTGTATCAGACGCGTGGCGTGATGTGATTTGTTTACTCTTGAACACTGGCAAAAAATTGAACATTTCCGCTAATTTGAGCTCAATTTCAAGGCTGTTTTCATCATGAAACTAATCAAAATCATCTCTATTTCTGTAATATGTTCTCCATTCTATCATATGAGACCACAAAAAAGAGAATACACCCATATATACTATATGAAAATACACCTCAAAGTTGGTGTTTTAATCCAAAACACGGTCAGTTTTTTTTTCTCATTATGCACTGCGTGCTGCAGGATTTTTTTATACAGCGCACACTGACCACACAGATCCATTCTCTCACATGTGGGCCTACCAGCTTTCTCCCACTTGATTTGAAGCCGCTAGAATTTTTGAGTATATATACATCAGAAACAGTGGCTCGTAAGACGTATATATACGACCAAAACAGTCAAAGGGTTAATTAACCCTTTGACTGTCGCAACCCTCAATCCTGAGTGCTCTCCTGTTGTCGCAAAATTTTAAAAAAATAAATAAATTATTTTTTCTTATGAAATGATAGAGAATCGTTTCCTGATGGTAAAGACACCAAAAGTTTGAAATTTGATTGAAAACTCATGGAATTACGCTCTCACGAAGTTAGTGATCTCAGCAATATATACGCATCGGCAATTTCGCCGACTTTGAGCCCTATTTTCGATAAATTCCATTGTTCCAGTTGACCAAACTCATAGATAATTCTTTAGAACTCCATTTGTTCTATCGATTGAGTACAAGAAACCACCAATTTATCGATTTCAACTACCCAATAAAGTGATCAGAAATTGGCAATTTGGCCAATTTCATGCAAAATATAAAAGTTGTCAATTTCAAAATAGGATCCAGAATAAACAATGCAGACATTCCTGGCACTAAAATAAGATGTTATCTGTTCATTAGTCACATCTTTAGGCCCCTCTTATATTACTTTTGCTTTCTATTTTGATTTTTTATTCACATAAAAAATTGAAGATTTACCGTTATGCAGACTATTGCATTATTGTAAAAATGGTATAAATAATATCAGTGCACTTGTGAAATAATATTAGACTCACCAATTGATGTGTATTGGACGCGTGGCGTGATTTGTTTACTCTTGAACATTTACAAAAATCGAACATTTCTCCTACTTTGAGCTCAATTTCAAGGTCGTTTTCATCATAAAACTAACCACACTGACCACACAGACCCATTCTCTCATATGTGGGCCTACCAGCTTTCTCCCGTTTGATTTGAAGCCGCTAGAATTTAGGAGTATTGATAAGTCCGAAACAGTGGCTTGCAAGACGTATATATACGACCGAAACAGTCAAAGGGTTAAGGTGGATGGAGTACTGATAGTGGTGGGTGGAGTAGTGATAGTGGTGGGTGGAGTAATGATAGTGGTGGGTGAAGTAGTGATATTGGTGGGTGGAGTAGTGATAGTGGTGGGTGGAGTAGTGATGGTGGTGGGTGGAGTACTGATAGTGGTGGGTGGAGTAGTGATGGTGGTGGGTGGAGTACTGATAGTGGTGGGTGGAGTAGTGATATTGGTGGGTGGAGTAGTGATAGTGGTGGGTGGAGTAGTGATGGTGGTGGGTGGAGTACTGATAGTGGTGGGTGGAGTAGTGATGGTGGTGGGTGGAGTAGTGATGGTGGTGGGTGGAGTAGTGGGGTAGAGTAGTGATAGTGGTGGGTGGAGTAGTGATGGTGGTGGGTGGAGTAGTGATAGTGGTGGATGGAGTAGTGATAGTGGTGGGTGGAGTAGTGATGATGGTGGGTGGAGTAGTGATAGTGGTGGATGGAGTAGTGATGATGGTGGGTGGAGTAGTGATGATGGTGGGTAGAGTAGTGATAGTGGTGGGTGGAGTAGTGATGGTGGTGGGTGGAGTAGTGAGGGTGGGGGATGGAGTAGTGATAATGGTGGTTGGGTGGAGTAGATATAGTGGTGGGTGGAGTAGTGAGGGTGGTGGGTGTAGTAGAGATGGTGGTAGGTGAAGTAGTGAAGGTGGTGGGTGGAGTAGAGATGGTAGTGGGTGGAGTAGCGAGGGTGGTGGATGGAGTAGTGATAATGGTGGGTGGGTGGAGTAGATATGGTGGTGGGTGGAGTAGTGAAGGTGGTAGGTGGAGTACACAATATTTCTTATTTATAAATACAGTGGACCCCCGGAAATCGGCCACCTCCCAACTCGAACAATTATGTAAGTGTATTTTTGTAAGTGCTTTTGTAAGTGTATTTTTGGGGGTCTGAAACGACTAATCTAATTTACATTTGTCCTTATGGGAATAAATTCATTCGGTAATGCCACTCAAACAACATTCTGGAACAAATTATGGCCGATTTCCGGGGGTCCACTGTACATTTTTCTTATTTAAAAACCCGTTACAAAAAACTGGGGTGTTTTTTGGGGGGCTGGAATGGATTAATGGCATTTTAATTATAATTTCAATGAGGAAAATTGATCTGATATACAAGCAAATTGAGTTATGAGCTAGGTCACAGAACGAATTAAACTTTAAAGTCAATGTACCACTGTACAGTGGACCCCCGAGTTTCGGTCATAATTCATTCCAGAGGGCTGTTTAAGTGCCATTACCGAACGAATTTGTTCCCTTAAGGAAAAATGTAAACTTACATAATTGTTCGATTTCCGAGGTGACCGAAACTCGGGGGTCCACTGTACATGCTTATACATGGAAGTGTAGTGTAACCTAAGTGTAAGTAGAAGTAACAAGACGTACCTGAAATATTGAATGTTTATGAGACAGAAAAAAGATACCAGCAATCCTACCATCATGTAAAACAATTACAGGCTTTCGTTTTACACTCACTTGGCAGGATGGTAGTACCTCCCTGGGCGGCTGCTGTCTACCGGCCTACTACCTACCATAGTAATTTTATAGTATCCTAAAGTAGTATCCTGAAAGGAAGCTTTAAAATTTACAGAGTGCTGAGACAAGATACATGGGCAAGTTGACTCACGAAATCGTAATGGCACAATTGCAAAGAAACCATACCACGGGTGGGGTTTGAACCCTAGGTCACACAGTCTCAAAACTCCAGACCGTCACGTAAGCCACTGGGCCAGCTAGCTTGCATTTGTGGACACAGTGGTGCCTATGCTAACCTTCCTACTGTGTAGAATTATACCTAGTTGGATGAACCTTATTGAAGCTAGCTGGCCCAGTGGCTTATGCGACGGTCTGGAGTTTTGAGACTCTGTGACCTCAGGTTCGAAGCCCACCCGTGGTATGGTTTATGGGCAAGTTTTCTAATACCTGCAACCCCTGTTAACCCTTTCGCTGTCCGTGTCATAGTACTACGGGTTTGAGGTCACTGTCTGTGCCGTAGTACTATGCCATGAGCTCAGCTCACTCAGTTAAGCTGTGAGAAGTAAATTTGGGCCTAGATACGAGAGAATGGGTCTATGCGGTAAGTGTCCACCATATAAAAATCCTGCAGCATACAGTGCCTGAGAAATTACTGCTACTTTGTTTTTGGTTTAAAACAGTGAGTTTGCGGTTTATTTTCGTGTGGTTTTTATGATTGTATTCTCAGCTTCTTGGTCTCAATTGATAGGATGGAGGATATATTACAGAAATAGAGATTATTTTGATTGCTTTCAGGGCTGAAAATATGTTGAAATTGAGCTCAAAGTAGTGGAAATGTTCGATTTTTTCCGATATTCCAGAGTATACAAATTACATCACTTGTCCAATATGCATCCAACTGGTCAGTCTAATACAGGTACCATCCGACTTTCGACCAAGCTTGGTTCCGACTAACCGGTTGTAAGTCAAAATGGATGTAAGTCAAACCTTACTACTGAATATCAGCATCACATTATGTAATGATTTTATTTTATTGTTTTATTTTGGTATTTCATTTTTTACTTTACTTTTTATGCTGTTAGTACTGTATTTTTACTGTAAGGTTTAGGAGAAACACTGTACAGCACAAACAGTTGTTTATTTCCCAGAAAATTTGCATACAAAACATGGTCGTAAGTCGAGTGGTCGTATGTCGAGCAGGTCATAAGTCGGATGGTAGGTGTACATGTTTAGGAACGCACTGACATTATTTATACAATTATTACAATAATGTAGTGGTCTACATAGCTATAAATCTTCTATTTTTTGTGTGAATAAAAATTCAAAATGGAAAGCAAGCGTAATATAGGAGAGGCCTGGGAACATAACTAATGAACAAAGGAAATGTTTTTTAGTGACAAGAATTATCTACGTACAGTGGACCCCCGGCTAACGAAAAAACTTCATCCCAGAAGCCTGCTCAAGTGCCATTACCGAACGAATTTACTTCCTTAAGAAATAATGTCACGTAGGTTAGTCTACTTCAGACCCCCAAAAATACACTTCCACAAGCACTTACAATATTATACTTACATACAGTGGTACCCCGACTTACGATGGTCCCCAAACACACCCTTTTATGTAAGTTGATTTTTTTAAATGCTTTTGTAAGTGTAATTTTGGGGGTCTAAAAGGACTAGTCTATTTTACATCATTTCTTATGGAGATAAATTCGTTTGGTAATGGCACTTGAACAGCATTCTGGAATGAAAAAATATCGTAAGTCGGGGTACCACTGTAATTGTACGATTTCTGGGGTGTTCGTTAGCCGGGGGTCCACTGTACAGTGGACCCTTGACAATTGTGATTAATCCGTTCCTGAGAGGCCGCCTATTTTCAAAATGGACGATTTTCAAAACCATTTTCCCCATAAGAAATAATGTAAATCAAATTAATAAGTTCCAGACATCCAAAAGTATTTAAAAAAATTTTTTTTTTACATAAAATGTACATTTATCTACACAGAAAACATTGAGACATGAAGTATAAAACAGTAATAACTTGACACTTACCTTTATTGAAGAGTTGTTGATGTGTGGAAGACAGGAGGAGGGTAGAGGATTTAAGAGTTACTATTTTGGAATAGGAATTCCCTTCCATAGACTTCAAGTACCAAGTACTTTTCCTGGGTTACTTCCCTTCTTTGTCTTTTACTGCCACAGTACATTTGTTACTTTAAAATATTTGTTAGTCTTAATGTAGGAAGAGAGGTGTGTAGTATTTATTTGTAGGAATTCAGTGTAGGAAGCCTGTACACGTATGTAGCCCCCACCCAGGGCTTCACTACACAGCCATATTATTACACTACACAGCCATATTATTACACTACACAGCCATATTATTACACTATACAGCCATATTATTACCATGTTCACTGAGTTTAATCACTTCTAACAACTACCTTTAGATGCCATTATAAACAAAGGGAGAAGTAATGAATAATTCATGCCGAGAATTGTAAACAAACGCGTATGATGGGCGGTTACTGCACCAGATGCCAGATTTACAGTTTTCTCTAATGCTGCATCAGAGAAAATGTAATGTTTACTCTCCACCCAACTCACCACTCAATAGCATATAAACATTGTATCAATGTTTATATGCTATATGATATGTAACATGTTTCTTATATAATTTTGAAGAAAATATCATAGATGGAGTAATGAAAATGTCTATATTAACCTAAAATAAAACATTTAACCTAAAATAAAACATTTAACCTAAAATAAGACATTTGTTTGAGCTTGACTGTGGTGTGGGGAAGTACCCTGGCTGATTTGTGTGGGGAAGTATCCTGCCTGGTGTGGGGAAGTACCCTGCCTGGTGTGGGGAAGTACCCTGCCTGGTGTGGGGAAGTACATTGCCTGGTGTGGGGAAGTACCCTGCCTGGTGTGGGGAAGTACATTGCCTGGTGTGGGGAAGTACATTGCCTGGTGTGGGGAAGTACCATGCCTGGTGTGGGAAGTACCCTGTCTGGTGTGTTCTTTCTTGAATTCTATCGTATTTCTCGCATTCTTTAGTAAAGAGCTGGCACTAGGAGCTTTCTTTGGGCCCATGGTGGCTTATTTAGCAGTTGCAAGCACTAAAACAAATGGAATAATGACAAAATGTATGGTATGAATGCGTGGGTGGTGGTCACTCGCTGGTAAACAATGGCCCACTGACGCTCAATGTGGTGTTTATGTGCCCAGGCGGCAGGGAGGCCACGCGGATGAGTTTCAGACCACTGGTGATTTTCAAGGAAATGGACTATTTTCAAGTCGATTTTCAAATTCGCCGATCTTCAAGGGAGACGATTTTCAAGGGTCCACTGTACATTGTTTATTCTGGACTCTATTTTTAAATTGTCAATTTTTTAATTTTGAGTGAAAATGGCCAAATAACTGATTTCCGATCACTTTATTTGGTACAGTGGACCCCCGGTTATCGGCCATAATTCGTTCCAGAATGCTGTTTGAGTGCCATTACCGAACGAATTTGTTCCCATAAGGTATAATGTAAATTAGATTAGTCCGTTTAGACCCCTAAAAATATATGTACTTACAAAAGCACTTACAAAAATACACTTACATAATTGTTCGAGTTGGGAACAGTACGAAATCCGGGGGTCCACTGTAGTTGAAATAGGTAAATGGGTGGTTTCTTGTACTCAATCAAGTTTGGTTGACTGAAACAATGGAATTGGCCGAAAATATGGTTCAAAGTGGGCAAAACTGTTTATGCGTAAATATCGCCAAGACCGCTAGATTTTTGTAAGTTTTCCATCAAATTTCATACTTTTGGTATCATTATTTTTGGAAAAAATTCTCTATCATTTCATAATTTCTTTTTTAAAAGGACACTGAAAGCCTCGTGGCCTGGTGGCTAAAGCTCTCGCTTCGCACGACAAGGGTCTGGGTTCAATTCCCAGCAAGGGTAGAAATACTGGGCGTGTTTCTTTACACCAGTTGTCTATGTTCCCCATCAGTAAAATGGATGTTAGTTGACTGGTGTGGGTTGCATCCTGGGACAAAAGTGACCTAATTTGCTGAAATGCTCTGCATAACAAGCGGCTTTCTATACAGTAGTACAGTGGAACCCCGGTTAACGAAAAAAAAATCATTGCAGAAGCCTGCTCAAGTGCCATTACCGAACGAATTTACTTCCTTAAGAAATAATGTCATTTAGGTTAGTCTATTTCAGAACCCCAAAAATACATTTCCACAAGCACTTACAATGTTATACTTACATAAATGCACGATTTCCGGGGTGTTCGTTAACCCGGGTTCCACTGTATGTCATTGATGTCAGCTAGGCCTGTATACCTTGTACATGTACTTGTAGCAAATAAAGAGATTATTATTATTATATTATATTATTATTATCAGGGGTCTGGACAATGAAAGGGTTAACCAAGCAGAACATTGTGGGGTCATATCCTAGGTAAAGACCTAAAACCCCACTATGAAGAGGCCATATTGCTTGGTTCTCTTTCAGTGTTTATAATTTGAGTAAAATCCTCATCTATAACTAAAGCATGTGCCCTTTTATCTTTTTCTTGTTCATCATTTTCATCTTGTTTTCAGCCCTCTCCAATAATGTCAATATCCAAAGGCACGTTAAATGTCTGGGAAGGATTTACATGTGATTATCTTCTCAGTGAGAGAGAGAGAGCTTCCAAAGGAAACACAGCATTAAAGATATAGACTGAAACTGGTCCAATAATTAAGATGCCACATAATACAGTGGTACCCCGAGTTTCGAACTGTTCCCAACTTGACCAATTATG
The DNA here is from genome assembly GCA_009830355.1 of Cherax destructor. Classification (NCBI taxonomy): domain Eukaryota; kingdom Metazoa; phylum Arthropoda; class Malacostraca; order Decapoda; family Parastacidae; genus Cherax; species Cherax destructor. Next base: position 6,947 of record WNWK01028530.1, on the reverse strand, counting down.
TAAGTGAATTATTGTAAGTGCTTTTGTAAGTGTATTATTGGGGGTCTGAAACGGACTAATCTAATTTACATTATTCCTTATGGGAACAAATTTGTTCGGTAACAGCAATTGAACAGCCTTCTGGAACGAAGAAAGTTCGAAACTCGGGGTACCACTGTAAATTAATAATTATGAACAATGCATGTATAATAATACAGTATGAATACATCTCATGCTGAAGGATTAGGAAAAAAGAGAGAGAGTATTATAATTACTATAATTTCCAATTTTAAAAAGGTACTTGATCAATAACAAATGGTTGATTTTCTCTTCTAACCTGAAGTGGAATTGGTGCTGATGATACCATGTCTGCTAGCACTCCCCGAGCAGGAACATACAGAGGTAACTCACGACACACTACTTGTGTTTCCAGTAGCACACATTCATCTGCAGAAATAAAAGGGAGAATGAGGACTAAAGTAAAATGCATCAACAGTAAGAGATATACATAACAACAATGTATTTACATATAATTCCTTGATGCACAGTCAATTTTACGTAAGCACCCACTCAAGGAAGGTTTCTTGATGCTGGCAAGGGGCAGGAATTAGATCAGTCCTCCCCTTCTTACAAAATGCATTCATAAATTGTGTATGCTCATTTTATGCATGTACAGCATAGAGAGCTTACTTTTATTTGGTAAAAATTAGTCAGGAATCATAGATTCAAAGCTGTAGCTACATTTTCCTGTTAGTTTTTTTAGCAAATGCATTTATATTGCACTTTGTTCATTCTATGCATGTAGAGAGATATTAAAATTGTTTGGTAGAGAATGGTTAAAAAATATGGATTAAATAATTACATTTGGTGGTAACTGATGTACAAGGTAAGCATGAACAAGCAGTACAGTAGTGGATGTACATGGTAAGCATGAACAAGCAATATAGTGGTGGAGATATCTGTTAGTATAGTAGTGGAAATAAGTGTTATAGTATATGAACTGGCAGTAAGGTTAAAGGATTAATAGAAGAAATATCAGCACCTCATAATTTTCCAAATTACTTCTTTGAAAATTTAGTTAGGGACAACCAATATACAGTACTGTACAATCTAGCATTTACTGTACCCTAATTGAATATATTTTGCTCTACTGTATTAATACTGTCTGCTATTGAATTTCAAAATATAGTACAAAACAAAAGTAATGTAAATGCTTACATTTGGGAGATTTATAATGAGCTTCAATGAGTGTCCGTCCTATTTAGCTTCAGGGGTTTGCAATGTCTCTTTGTGTGTACATATATACAGAATACAATTTTTATGAATTCATGCTGCATTCTTTAACAAGCTTCATCAAAATATTTAAGGAAGTGTGGATAGCCTCACTGATAAACAAAATTGCTCTATATAAAAATTTGCTCCTTTCATAATAACAGGCTTATTTTAAAACTTAACTGAAATACTGTATATCTGAAATAATTTATAACTAAAGCTAACATTAACATCTTGGCATCTTTTCTTCCTAGTTTTCTGCATCCTGAATCTCTGCTGTATGTTCAACTTTGATACTTTCTTCAGTCGATGCAATATCTGGGTTCACAAAGAGAAAAACCATGTTACTCTCTGGTCTCACCACATCGGCCGACTTTGGAGTAGGCATACTACACTCATAGCAACCACTTGCTCGAGAAGTGTCTATAGTTGGACGTGCCTTCTGCCGCATGGGAGCAACTTCCTCAAGCTCGTCTATTTCTTCAAGACTCTCTGATGATTTATTTTTCATAACATCTGCTTTATCAGCATTCAAGGGAGTTGCCTGCTGTTGCTTCTCTATCTTCTGTTCTATATTGGTAGGTTCAACAACCACATTATCAACAGAGTCTTTGGGTAATGTATCTACTTTATCATCATTTTCTTGAGCTTCCTCATACTCATCTTTGTCTTTATGGTCATGAGACACTTTTTCTTTTTCTTCCATGTCTTCGCTTGTGCTGTGATCATCACTATCTTCATCCTCTTGACTTTCGTTATCACTGTCTTCAATATTCTGATTGTCACCCTTGCTTTCTTCAGCATGGACTTCACATTCTGCTTCATTTTTCTTTAATTCCTCCGAGTCTAGGGAATCTATGAAGTCGTTCAAAAATTCGCCAGATTGTGTTAGTTTTTTCCTCTCACTAAGTGATGCATTGGACTTCTGAATACTCTCCTTTGATTTGCCAAGACTGTCTTTCTCAGCTTTTTCATCACATATAACCTTTTCAATACTTTCACTAGAATTTTGTGATTTATCTGTTAGCGTGCTACTACGCTTTTTTCCATTACCATCAACAACTTGTACGAAAGGCTCACCAGTAGCTGGCTTTTCAGATCGTGGACTTTCACAAATATCCAAAGTAAGAACTTGGGGCTTTCTTTTCTTGTCTCTAAAGCATGGTAAAATAAGTGAACATAGCAATACCCAAAGCAATGCAACAAAGAGCCAATAATAGTGATACCATCCACCATTATGTGCTTGCTGTAGGGTATAGCTCCCAGGCACCATCACAGGTAGCAAAATAAAAAGGTACAATGCAAAAAATGAAGCAACAAATACTGGGTAGATCACTGTGAGAAGCAACACTACCAGGAGACGAAAGTCATCCTGGCTCCATTTCTTAGTGTTTATTAGTGGCTTGGCCATTATAACTCACTTATGTTGAACTTGAATCCCTTGCAACCAATTAAACTTAAGTCAGCACTCAGATGCAATCCTTCTAAGTGGGTTGTATTACATCAAGATGCTCAATACATAAAAATATTAATTCTTTTTGCCTTTACTGCAACAGTGAACCAATATCTAGACCTAAATATATATAATCACTAACGTCCAACCCCAGAACTTGAAATCCACACAGTGAAAAGAGTATGTTTTACTCTGTATGACAAGCACCAGCTTTGAGTGAGGTAGTATATTACTGGTGGTACATCCTGTCCAGAATGTAAGATAGTAGTGGACCACTGAGTATGTACAGGATGTTACTGTGATAAACTGTGTGTCCACTTCTACAACATGAGATCACAAACATTCAGCTTAAAACTTGTTGAATAATTATGCTTCAGTTTTAAAAGAATAAGAATATAGTAGAATATTGTATCTTTATATTATTTTCAGAATACAAATGAAGCTTAAAAAATAGAAATTTAATAATCAAATCATGAATCAACAGTCTAAAAGCATCTGAAGTATATTATAAAATAAATACTTCACTGTATTTAATATTAATTGAAAAGTGTATGCAGTACCCAATTAGGGTAATAGTCTTAGGTTATACTCATTACAAGGAAAATAAAAGTTTATATTAAATCATAATCTTCTAAGATTTTTTGATAAACTAAATGAGGCCAATGATACTTATAGGTTATGCTAATTTAGCTTATTATTAATAGAGAAAAAATATAGGTTCATATTTAATTCTTAATCATCTGAAGAATATCTTCATCAACACCAGAATCCTTAAGTATGTTGGTAATATCTGAAAATTTCTGACTAATGTATGCCTGTTGTTCAGAGGATGACATATGTGGCAATGCTTGCCCAACTGAATTGGTATTTCCCACTGACAACTTTTCTGAAGTACTGCTTTTGATAGATGAAGTTGAATCATTTCTCTCAAGTTTATTGTGAGATTTCCACCCAGCATTGCGATACTGGGAACCTTTTCTATTGAATTTACTCTGAATGTATGAATCTGGAAGTTCTCCCTTTTCCGAGTCATCAGCAGCATCTTCGGATGAATTCTCTTGCTTTGTACTACTGCATCTTCTGTTAGTGTCTTGTGAAGCTCTTTTCAAGTTTTCTATAGAGGGTCTTCTGAGGCTCTCCACTGAGGTCCTCTTGGAACTTTCTGATGACATCTGAGATGATTCAGCCATTTTAAAAAGAAAACTTGTATAGGTATAAGGTTTATAAGTCAGATTAACGAGTCTTATAATAGGCTTTTTTTTTTAAATGTTAGTGATATTGTTTGTCTTTTTCTTCTGCTTTCAAATTTCTCTCTCTATCCTCATCCTCTTCTTCCTCTATACTTTCCCAGTGCTGTTTTGTTTCTTCTAGATTACAAGATTCAAGACTAGTAGTTGAATCCAATCTTACTAGAGTCAGATACTTATCGAAGGCTTTAAAAGGAGGAAGACCTTGAAATGAGTCTTGTTTTGATAACTCTCTTTCTAATGGACTTTTCTTATTACTTATTTCAGTTTCTAAGTCAAGAGATGACACTGGAGTTGGGTTAGAGTCCTCAGATGATTCTTTTGTTTGTTTATCATGTGTGTGTTCAGTAGCTTGATCACTGGAGCTTTGAGAATTTGTACCTAGAGGATCAATCTCAATGAAAGAAGGCAAATAATCTTCTCCACTATTATCCTCGTCAAGCGCTAGACCAAGATTGTCAACATGATAGCCGTCCTCATCGACAGCGCTTAAGAGGTGAGAGCGGCTCAGTGAACCATAATTCTGGGGCTGCACTACCCGAGTTCTTTCCAATTCGTTAGATCCCTTAACTGAACTGTAGTAATCAGAATTTATGCTGCCTTCCTTTAATTGTGATGCTACAGCAACAGTATTCACTGGTGGATAAGGTAAAGTTACCAGAGCAGAATGTTTTTCTTTGTCTTCCTTGGAATTATTTCTACTTAAGTCTTTCTTGGCATTACATCCCTCTTCAGACAAGATATTTTTGTTATGACTCAGCTGTGTCAACTGGTACGATTCCTTGTCAGTATCAAACGGCAATTCTCTACAGTGTGGGTCCTCTCCAACGATGTACCCTTGAGCTTTCCTCGCCCATATGCAAACCACAATGATTATCACAATCAAAAACACAAATAATCCGCAAGCTAGGATGAGCCCTACGATGAACAGTATACTGTTACTATTCTGAGCTGAGGTATTAGGCACCAGCTCCCTGTTTTCTGTCTTCTTATCACTTGTGGAATGGGATGCTGTCCCTGAGTCATCATTGTCAAGTCTAACTCCTCCTCTACTTGAATTGGGCAAGATCATTAATATGACTATTAGGACACACAATGCAACAGCAACTGACACAATCACAGAAAGAGACAAGATGGCCCTGACTCGTCTATTGGCCATTTCTAATCAATTGTCTTATTCCAAATGACAATGTTCCACACTAGGGAGGATGGTACTCAGACATGCGACTACAAAAAACAGAGGATGTTAAAAGAAGTGCCACAGACTTCAAACTTCTCCTTTGTGTATATAACTTCATTTCTGGGCAATAGTTACTGAGTAACCAGCATATCAACTTTGATGAACTTAAGCAAAAGATTTTTTAACTTGATATAAAGGGTTGATAAGAAGTAGATCAAATTATCTACAAGTGGTAACTGTGGAGACACAGGATACTTTGTAGATAACAAGATAAACAGCTGGGCTGTGAGGCTCCTCCACACATCCTCTGTCCCCCATCCCATCTCTCTCTCTCTCTCTCTCACACAAACACACACACACACATACACACACACACACCTAGTAGCGATCATTGAAGACACGGGGCCCAGGAGCTATGACTTGACCCCTGCAACCACAAATAGGACAGTACAAATAGGTGAGTACACACACACACCAAGAAATTAGAGGAAGTGCAAAGGTTTGCAACAAGACTAGTCCTGGAGCTAAGGAGAATGTCCTATGAAGAAAGGTTAAGGAAAATCGGCCTGATGACACTGGAGGACAGGAGGGTTAGGGAAGACATGATAACGACATGTGAAATACTGCGAGGAATTGACAAGGTGGACAAAGACAGGATGTTCCAGATATGGGACAAAGAAACAAAGGGTCACAATTGGAAGTTGAAGACTCAGATGAGTCAAAGGGATGTTAGGAAGTATTTCTTCAGTCACAGAGTTTTCAGGAAGTGGAATAGTCTGGGAATTGATGTAGTGGAGGCAAAAGAACATAAGAAAAAAGGAACACTGCAGCAGGCCTACTGACCCATGCAAGGCATGTCCATCACTCCCCTGCTTTGACCTGGCCACCTGGAGTTAACTCTTTCCAGGTAAACTCCAGGTAGTCAGGTCACTTCCACTTAAGGAATTAGTACGGCATCTGACCTAGTAGCACAAGCTAGTCAGGTCCAACTCACACCCACCCACACCCACTCATGTATTTATCTAACCTATTTTTAAAACTACACATCGTCTTAGTTTCTATGACGGTACTCGGGAGTTTGTTCCACTCATCCACAACTCTATTACCAAACCAGTGCTTTCCTATACCCTTCCTGAATCTGAACTTTTCCAACGTGAAATCATTGCTGCGAGTCCTGTCTTGGCTGGATATTTTCAGCACGCTATTTACATCCCCTTTATTTATTCCTGTTTTCCATTTATACACCTCAATCATATCTCCCCTAATTCTACGCCTTTCTAGAGAGTGAGGATTCAGGGCCCTCAGTCTATCTACTTAGGGAAGATTTCTGATACATGGGATCAACTTTGTCATCCTCCTCTGTACGTTTTCCAGTGCATTTATATCCATTCTGTAATACGGTGACCAGAACTGTGCAGCATAATCTAAATGAGGCCTAACCAAAGATATATAGAGTTGAAGAACAACCTGAGGACTTCTATTATTTATACTGCTTGAAATGAAGCCAAGGATTCTATTAGCTTTATTGTGAACACTTATGCACTGGTCCTGGTCACAGACCGGGCCGCAGGGGCGTTGACCCCTGGAACTCTCTCCAGGTATACTCCAGGTATACTGTTGTCTTGGTTTCAGATTACTGCTAACCAGAACTCCTAAATACTTCTCGCAATCACAAGTATTAAGATCTACATTATTCAGTTTATATGTGGCATGGTTATTGTCCTGCCCAACATTTAGGACTTTGCATTTGTCTTCCTTAAACTGCATCTGCCACTTCTCCGACCACTGCATCAGTCTATTCAAATCATCCTGGAGT